>BSBM01001048.1:3370000-3592500 GCA_027924585.1 Larix kaempferi | reverse complement strand
ACAACACGCATGCGTTATTTGAATTTAAACATAACGCTCGCGCGTTCCTAAGCACCTAATAGCCTACTCCTCCCACGCCTGCGTGTCAGCCACTGTTCTATGTGGCTGGTTTGGTCTTACCAAACCTGTGCTAGGAAATGTTTAGACCATAGCTAATTTCACATTTTCAACATTTTTCTGAGTATGCCTGTTTTTCACCGCTCTCTACAACATGACATACCTGACCATTATTGACGAAATTTTAGGCATAGATAGAATTTTTTATGTAGATTCCAAATATGTAATTTTTTTAAAAAAATATTGAGATTTTCTATTTATTTCCTAATTTTCTTGTGTCATCACTCTGTTGGTCAAAAAACATACTGTTAGTGTTTATTCTGTAACTTTTTCATTTCACAACCATTTTTAAAAAAACTTGTCTGCTGCACTAGAGGACACCGACCTCTACATGCTATAAAAAATCCAAGTCCAAATAACTCTATTAAGACCTTCAAAGGCTTGCACCCAAATTTGACGTACTGTTCTCGAGGTTTGATGAGTTACATAATTAAAAAAAAAAAAATTAAACATTTAATTTTGGAAAAATAGTGTTGCACTAGTGCTACAGGTTCTATACATGCCTACCAATTTTTGTATCCTGAAACCGTCATTTAGGCATTGAAAGGCTGCACCCACAAAAACATATACCTTATCATTTGCCAAAAAAATAAAAAGTGACTATTAGAAAACATGAAACTTGACATAGCTATGCAAATTTTCAATACATAAAAGTTATATATTCTGGAAACGTGATTCAATTTCCTACATTTCATCTTTTTTACTCAATGCAAGATATTTTGCGTAAGTATCTCAAAAAATCCAAGTAATTTGAGGGATGCTTAATTTTTCAGTTTTCTATTGCATCTAATGCGCCAAAAGTGACCCTCATTAGCTTGCACATGCCCCTAATCTTTTTACAGAATGTAAGCATGTATATCCAAAAGTGTTTTGTAGTGGTTTTCAACACAATTGTAAAAATCTAGAGAACATGCTCAGAAGGGAATGCTTTTTAACCTAATCATCATAAACAAGAAACATAAGGAAGAAATGTTGTTATAGAGACAAGCATTCTTCTCATAAGCCCTTCATAGACCTTAATGCAGATTGAAAATAGTTAAAGTTAAATTTCTTAAAGTTAAAGTGCATTTTGTTCATGTTCAAGTGCCAATAATGGAATGTCACTTAGCACTTTTCTTATTTTCCTGAGCTTTTTCAAAACTAACAAGTGTAAGAGATGTGAGTGATACTATATGGTATAGACTATTGTGCTTACAAGCAACTACAAATGTATATAGTGAATTCTAAAGTTTAAAAGTTTTTTAATATATATATCTATATAATTGCCATCCCCAACCTAAAGTCCCTTGAAAAATTAAGAGTGCCCTCTAGTAGTCCCCCATAGCTAGTGCAACATTTATTCATAATACTATTAATACTCTTATTATATAACCTGTTTAATAAACATTTATATAAATATGATAAAAAATCAGCACTATGGATATAGTACATAGAGAGTCAACTGCAAGTATTAACACCTGAAATAACGTGCTTGATTTTGATTTTGATTTCAGTTGATTGGTGCCATTACAGAAATCATAAACCCTTATTAACCATAAATAATCTTAAATCATATGAAACCAAATGTTTCAGTGAGTCATCCATGAATCTGAAAGTAAAATTAAATTAATTTATAAGTTAAAGTCCTCAACAATAAGTAATTAATATTCATATTGCTCTGATTCTTATTATATAACCTGTTTAATAAACATTTATATAAATATGATAAAAAATCAGCACTATAGACATAGTACATAGAGAGTCAACAAGCATTAACACCTGAAATAACGTGCTTGATTTTGATTTCAAGTGATTGGTGCCATTAGAGATTTCTTCCTTTCTTCTGACAGCCCAGCTAGTAGGTGTAAACCAAGTAAAATAGTTTTCACAATTGCTAGATCCATTTCACCCATGACTTACAGTTTACAATACAAGCAAAAGATTTGATATTAATGAGAATGCTACCGTATGAAAGATTCCACAAATAACTATCTCTGATCAGTATAATATAGTAGTCTACACAAATGCTTCCTGTGTTGAGCCATCGATGCATTGCGCTGTAGGAGGGGATTTGGGCATTCCCTGGATTGGAGTACCCAAATTGAGCAGAGAGCCAGCTATGGCTACAGCCAGGGCTGCAGTGAAGTTGGGATCCGCCTTCATAGAATTCACGAACTCCTGCAATATGATTGTTGATGAGTATTGATTCTGATCCAATACCTGGCCTATATTGTCAGGCAATGGAGTCGACTGTTGGAAGCTGCCTTTCGCTAAATTTGCAGGCTGCAATTGTAATCCTGGATTAGGCCGGTTGTCTGTGAGGTCGAGAGTGATTGTAGGAAACGTGCTGGAGATCGATATTTTGGGAATGGCCATTGAAACGGGTATAAATTGGTTGTCTGCTATGAGATTTTCGCTATTCATACTCAGAGAATGAGTATGTTCACCTTCGTAGGTTGTTATTACAATCGTTGGGTCTTCGGCGCATCTCTGAACCTGCTCATAATTTCAACATATTTAAAGTAGAAGGCGAGCTTGTATGTATTTCAAATTCAATGAGTGTATCAGGAGCAAATTCTTAATGGAAAAAGACGAGATCGAACCTGTTTTTTAACTGGGCAACTGGGCGCCATAGCACATCTGTAATAAGATCTTGGACGTGGATTGTTTCTTGTCGACTTTTGACCGTATTTTCTCCACCGGTAGCCATCGCTTATCTGATTCCAATGGATCACATGGGTTCCTTTATATACAGTATTTTATATGCAGCTTTGCAATAACTTCATACAATCTAAACCAATCCCTGGGAAACTTTTCTATAATTCAACCCTAATGAATTGGAGGTCATTCATTTCTTCAAATGTCTGTATACCAGTGAATTGGGTGCACTGACTATAGATACTAGTCTGACCTATTTAAAACCTAGGTTTGAAATCGGAGGATTGTGATGCATATCATACCTACCCGGCTCTAGATGGGTTTAGGGTTGTTCACATAAATTCTGCAGAACAGAAAATCGAGAATTGGAGCATTACCAGAAAGGTGTGACTCCACGGTATATTCAATATTCAATAGTCAGCAAGTTAGATATATCAGAAATTTGTGACTCAAAGATATATCTAACAGTCCCCAAGCCAAATATACCAGAAAGTTATGACACAGCAGGCTGTGGCCAAAACTCCCTAAACTCACCGGAGGAGCAACCCTACTCTAGATGGGTTTAGGATTGTTCACATAAATTCTGCAGAATAGAAAATCGAGAAATCGAGCATTACCGCGGATTCAGCAGAATTTGTCCTCACGGATGCGATTCTTTTGGGCGTTGCCACCGTCTGTTGCCCGGAACCTTTGATCTTGGTCGGAGACTCCTCATGACAGCAAGCTGGCGTATCATCCATGGACGAATTGTTGCCATATTTCTCAATCTCTACGGACTGCATGTAATTTATCTTCCTCTTTTTCGAAGGCAGCTGGTGATCGTTCATAAATTTAGCATTCTTCTTCTCCTTTTCCCCACCTTGTTCATGACAGTCAGAAGACTGGTCAGATTGGTGGGAAATTGCCGTGCCTGAGTCGACATTCATAGACCTTATACCCAGTAGGTCTTCGCGTCCATGGTCTAGATTAAACGTCTACAAAAACGAAAAACAAACAAATTGTGATTCATCGGTTGATTATATCAGATTCTGCAAATTAGGTTTCCGAAACAGTATAATATACCTGGCTTCCATAAATACCCTTCTGCTGTTTCACCAGATAGCTGATAAGCTTCTGCAAATTGTTATATTTAATAGTCATCCTCTTCAATATAGAATTGAGCTTTTGATTCTCCTCCTTCATGCGATTTATCTCGGCCATAAGTATCGTCTGCATGAATTACAAGTCACTGCGCAGATTCGAAGCCCTGCTGCAATCTGTATAAGAAAATCCCTGAATAAAAACAAACAAAAAGTCCTCAAAGCACCTTACTCCCGTGACCTTGCATGTCATCTCATCTTCAATGTTTACTACTGCATTGAGATCGGAGACTTATATAACACCGAGATCTTAGTGGCCTCTTGACTCTTCTACGCCGCCATGACCTATTTTTAGTGTGGTCTCATGGATTTGACATTCAAATGATTAGGTTACTGCATCTAAATATGGTTTTGAGATTCAAAAGATGAAGTCACTCAATCACATGGGTTAAACGTTCTAAGTTTTGGAAGGGAGGGTTTTGAAATCGTCACATAATTTTTTTGAAATTGTTGCATAATCTTTTTTGAGATCGTCATGGTTAAGGTCATGGTTAAGATAATTGATTATTTTTTAATATCAAATATTCAAATTTGCAATTTCAACCATATATATTTACAATTTCAAAGGATAGTAAAAAAACAAAAATGTGTTCTATGATGTTCTACAATTTCTAAGGATAGTAAGAAAACAAAAAATATGTTCCATAATGTTCTGGATTTACACTACCTTTTCTTTGCATTGACTCAGTCGTTCCGATTCTTGTTGTCGAAGTCCATGGCCGTCGCTACCAAACCACGTGACGGGTCACGTCGATCTAGAAAGTGGCTACATTGAAACTTTGAAAACATTTTATTAATTTTTCACTATGTTACCGTAGAATAGATTATTGTTTTAATTCAAAATATTTCAAGCTGCATCACCCAAAGTCACTGGCGTGTCGTAAATTCAAATCAATCGCCTCTGTCGGAGTCAATAAGAGGTATATAGTCAAGCTTGGAAACGCAATGTTAAGAAATAAGTCACTTTCCCTGCATAGGATTCTGGGCCCATTTTTGCGGTATGATTATAGAATGAGAGGCACACAAAACCACAGATCAATAATAAGTCCTTCTGAGATCCTTTATGATAAAGACAAATGCTAAGAATAAATCAGTGTAACCTTCATTTGATGGTTTTAATAGGACACTGTTTCTTTGGATGACTCCGGATTCTGGATTCGAGGGATATTGGTTTTAATAAGACATTGTCTCTTTATGAGGCGTTTTTAAATGTCGATCTCGAGGTAGTCTAACAATGCAAGCGAGGTTCAGTGTGACAGGTAAATTACAAAAATGATGATGAATTGATTTTCTCCACAATCGACATATTGTTAGATGTCTGGTGACTTTTGTAGCTGATAACCACCTTTGGCACCCTCGGCAAGTTCCTCGAAGACTATGTGTGTAAGTTTGCTCTTTAGAGCCTTTTCACAAAATTCATGCTGATACTCAACCAACCATGTAGGTGTGTCAAACATTCTATATTGGCTTTGCCCTAAGCCCAAGGTACTTAGAGAAACTGTTTTTTTTTTTTTAAGTTTTGTATGAATGACACTTTCTCATAGTTTGATGAAATATTAACTTAAAATTTTATATATATAAGTATAAGATTATGTGTATATCATCAATGTTAAAATAGATTTTTTTGGTGTTGTCTTACTTGAATGATAGCAATATTAAGAGACCTTTTTATCAAATTTCATATGGGACCATGTGTTGGACAAGGTACATAGAGAAACTATGTTTTTTTTTTCTTATAGGTTTTGTGTGAATGACACTTTTCCATGATAAAATATTAATTTAATAAATATATATATATATATATATGCTTTTACAAGTAAACAAAACATATTATGTATATAATATCAAGGATAAAATACAAGAGTCCATGCGAAGTTGATCTTCTTTGGTGCACCCTAAATGAATGATAAAAGGATTAAGATACCTCTTCATCAAACCCCGCATTGCTTCAAATGAGTTGCCATCTTATCCACTAGATTTTAAGACTCCCCAGTAAAAAGATTTATTTTGGATATTTAAAGTTTACCCTAAAGTTGAACATGAAGTCATCAGTGGCTAATGATACCATCAAGTAATACATACATTGCTTTAATTTTAACAAGTATGATGGAAATTAAAGAACTCCTGTAATACTTGCTACATAATCTACTAATTACTTACTAGGTTAATTACTTACTAGGTCAATGTATTGATGAGAAATTTTTTCTTTAGATTTTTCTTCATTAACTTTCCGATGGTGAAACAAATAAAAAACTAATCATGGTCTTTAGGCAATGTTGGTTTCGCTTAAACCAAGGTTTTCATAGTTTAATCCGATTTGCATGCTTATATCTATAACCCGAGTCTGAGTTACATTACAAATTTCTCTGCCTAATTATGGCACAACAAGACTATGGAAAGGATTGATTTTTTTAAAGGTTATTATAATTACCAAGTTGAAAAGGGCATCATCACCTATATAAAAATTTAATGATCCAGCTCTATTATTTGATGGGGCAACAAATTTGGGGAATTATGGTGTGGGTGGGGTCATCTTCCTCAATTCGGATCACTATTTTACTCTTCCTCTGAAATGTGGCAAAGGGACAAACATGAAGGAAGAGTTACTTGCACTATGGTGTGTCACTCGTGTGGCTAATCTCTTTGGATTGGCGAAGGTAAAAATATTCGGTGACTCGAGAGTCACTATAAAATGGGCAAGGGGTGAATTTGATCTGAAGGTGCTGACTTTGGTAAATTGGTGTAATAGAATTAAGCTTGAATTAAGATCTTTTAGCTCCTTGTCCCTAGAACATATATACAGAGAATTCAATTCTCAGGCTGATGAGCTGTCTAAGTTGCCATTAGAAGGAGAGGAGGGCTACTTACATTGGGATGAATTCTGTGAGAATTTGCTCATAGACTCAGGCACTATGTACTTTCTAGATTAGAGACTCTTGGCTTTCCTTTTTTGGTTCTTGGATATTGTAATTAGTCTGTTTTTTGTTTATGGGGGGATTATCGGTAAACTATGCTCTTGAATTTTGAGAAGACAACATATGAATGTTCACATCATGTACTATTATTTGATTCAGCATTGAATAACAATAGTATGCTTTTTTTCACGGGAAAAAAATAAGTGCAAAGGTGGACCTAAGTGAGGCTTTATCACATATCATGGAATAGTACAAAACCAAGACTATGGAAAGGATTGATTTTTTTAAAATATTATTATAATTGACTTTACCAAGTTGAAAAGGGCATCATCACCTGTATAAAAATAAGTGCAAAGGTGGACCTAAGTGAGGCTTAATCACATATCATGGAATAGTATAAAAACCAACCATTGTCACTCATCTTGGGTTATGCAAACATATATTTTCAATATAGGACTTGTCAAAACAAGCCATTTGAACGATTCCTACCCAACAACCCCAATCCATTTGGGAAAAAAATCTAAAGTAATATAAACCAAAAAGATGGTGATCATCATCCTTTAGTGGCAGCACTAAAGAAACATGAACACCAATCAAACCCTATAAGCCTCCCTCTTAAGGTTGTGATGAGGATATGGAATAAGTGTCTTCCCTTTCTTTACATCAAATAAGATGATAAGGTTTTGATCAAGATATGGAGTAAGTGTCTTCCCTTTATTTACATCAAATAAGATGAACCAACTTTATGACTCATATGTTTTAGATTCTAAAAGGGAAACAATCCTCATTCCAATTCCAATCAAGCAACTTCTCTAGAGTCAACATATACTCCATGAATAGTAGACTCCTTGGCTCTTGTAATTGTAAACTTAAACTCACACATGAAGTTATTACAAATGAATATAAATTTTTAACTTTGAATAGGTAAAAGTCAAATAAATTTTTTTTCAAGCCATAAAAGTCAAATAATTTAATTGCATTCTTAATTACGTGTATCTTAGTCAACATATACTCCATGAATAGTAGATTCCTTGGCTCTTGTAATTGTAAACTTAAACTCACACATGAAGTTATGACAAATGAATATCAATTTTTAACTTTGAATAGGTAAAAGTCAAATAATTCTTTTTCAAGTCATAAAAGTCAAATAATTTAATTGCATTCTTATTTAACACGTGTATCTTTAATGTGGATGAATAACAAGTTAAAGGCTTTTTCTTAGCTTAAAAACTTGCATATTTAATTTTTACATCTGTATATTATTTATATGAAGGAACACAATTTCAATATTTGATAATAATTTTAAAAATATGATTTCTAAAAAAATTAAATACATGTATAATGATATAATTTTATATATAATTAATAAAATAATTTGATTTTTGATATTATTTTAAAACTTATATTTTAATATTTACATATTAAATTTCAAATTTTGAACATAATTTAAAATTAGTTCAAAAGAAAAGGGGAGAAAAACACCTTTTCTTTTAGCGCACAACTCATCAATTAACATAACACATAAACATATAATGAAATGACACGGTCAAAAAGTATAATTTTAGCTCAAGTTTGTGATTGTAAACTTAGACCTACATAGGAGGTTATTACAAATGAATATAAATTGTTTAATGTGAGTAGGTAAAAGTCAAATGATTCATTTACATTCTCAAGTGACGTATGTATGCTTATGATTGTGATGAAAACCAAATTTCAATGTTTGAAAATAATTTAAAAATATAATTTTATAATTTTTATATTTACATTATTTAGATTACTCATATTTAATTATCATATTATCATATAAATATATCAAAGGGTTATAATTATCATATAAATATATCAAAGAGTTAGATAATGATGATGATAATAATAATAATAAATATTTAATTAATTAATTTATTATTATTAACTAAATGGAAATATTAGTAATTCACTAAATAATAAATAATTTTTTAATTAATTAATATTATTATTAACTAAATAAAAATATTATCAATTAAATGAGTTTATACTTATTTTTTCTAACCATTCTTATAAAATAACAATATTGTTTAACTAAACAATATTATTAATCAAACATTTAAAATATTTATTTCATTATAATCATTAAACAATATTATTCTATTAATATTTTGGAGATATGTGTATGCTCCCATCCATTATTAACAATAACCACATTAATAATATTAATGTGTCTAATACACGGATAGGTGTAAATTGGGTACATACTTTTCATATTAATATTTCTCCTTATAGTATGTGTCCAATTTAAGCCTATCACGTATTCGAACACATTAATATTATTAATGTGGTTGCTGCTAGTAGTAGTAATAATAATAATAATAATAATCTCATTAAAGAGGAAATGAATAAGCTTATAGAGTTGGATCGAGCATAACAAAAGAGCTTTGAACCTCATTATAAAGGTTCATTCGTGTAAATACAAGCGAGAATGACCATAAATATATCATATTGAGTAAAAGTGCAATTATCTAAAAAGGTGAATAAATGAAGACCTTATTCGAGAAGATAAAGGAAATTCAAAAGGTATAAGAAACCAAGAAGGAAGGAAAATGAGTAATATTTAGAAATAGGAAAGTTATTATTGGGGACAAAAACCAAAAAGAAAATAATAATAAAAAGTGGGGACACCCAAGATACTCACTTGGAACTGTTGTGGCTTTTTATGGAGAAAAGGTCCCATGTTAAGTTGGATCCTCAGTGAAATTGATGTTACATTACTTATTGAAACTTGGGAGCTTGATGAATCTAAAATAACTAACATGCAAAAAATTGTCTTACGGTCAGTATGGAACGAGAGATCTCAATGAAGAGACATTGGAGGCATAGCTTGCTACATAATGAAGAATATTTTCCTCACATCAAGCTTCAGAAGAGAGTCCCTTTCAATTAATACATTCAGATGGATATTTCATACATAATGATAAAAAAATTCATATAGAAATATGTTACTTTGCACCTATTAACTCTACTTTCCATAAGAAAAACAATCTAGATAAAAAATTTCCTTACAATGGCATAGAACGTGAAATTGATAATCTAATAAAAGAAGGAAGTATCCTCTTACTATGAGACTTTAATGCTAGAACAACAAGTAACCAAGTTATTATCTTAAGAAACAATTCTAACTTTAACTCTTTATGGTTGGATGAGGATCCTATATTAGCTTCTCGATACAATAGAAGCTTTGAAGACTTAGTTAACAATTTGTTTGGATTCAAACTAATCAAGCTCCGTAGTTCCCAAGATTTAATAATATGCAATGGTCTAAAAAGTGGTCAGATTCCAACTAGATAACTTGCATTCATGGGATTGGTAGTCGTGTCGTAGACTATATGATTTTTTATATTCCCATATACAACTGAATAATAAATTTTGATATCTTAAATGACCATGAACCTAACTCAAATCATAGAACTTCAATCCTAACCCTAAATTTTTCCATGCACAAAATCCCTATAAAAGAAAATTATACTAACCAAAATCTCTTGATCTTGGACAAAAGTAAAAATAACATTTTTCTGGAGGATTTAAGAAATGAATTGAATATCCTATCAAACAACGAAAAATATTGAAAATCTATATCATAATATTACAACAACCCTCTCAATCTCCCTTAACAAGTTCTCCATTAAAGTACCATATAAAAAGGATAATAGAATGACCAACCCTGGGGTATGATAAGGAGTGCAAAATTGTTAGGAGAGCCATTAAGGAAGCTCCTAACAATCCCCTAAAAGATGATAAGATAAATGGATACAAATCCCTAATTAAAATAAAATAAAAAAGTATTGTTTGAATAGGAAGCAAGAGAAGATTTAACAACTTTCTAAGATACATCCTAAGGATTTTTGGAGGAAAATTATAACTCATTAAACTGAAGAAAATAATATTATTTCCTTGAGAGATTGTAATTCACACCTTAAAAATATTTATGATTCCCTTGATGTAGTTAACAACATTCAAAAACCCTTTTTCACAAAGGAATAAGTCTTTCTCATGAAGACATAGAGCTTGGAGTTAAGCGGCTTGCAAAAGGGAAAGATAAGGGCATTGAGGGATACCAAGTAGAAATCCTAGAAATTGGAGGGCCTATCATCATCCCTCACATTCACAAGATCTTAAATCTAGTCATCAAGCACGCTTTCCCTAAGACATGGGATAAAAGCCTCATTGTTCCTATTTTTAAAAGTGGAGATAACAACAATCGATCTAATTATAGGACCATTATGATTAGAACTCTTTTAGCCAAGTTATATAGGGTTATCCTAGTTTAGAAGATCAACATATGGCTAGAAAGTCAGAGAAAAAGTGCTAAGGATAGGTCGGTTTTAGAAGTTACCATTCAGCGGTCGACCACCTTGTTATGCTTAGGATCATTGTATAGGAATGTTGTAATAATGAAAACAATCTCCTATGTTGTTTTGTTGACTTTAGGAAAGTGTTTGACATGGTTTCTAGAACTAAATTATGGAATATACTAGAAGAGCTAAATGTTCATTTCGAGCTGAGAAATGCATAGATAAGGTTGTATGAAAATGTTATTGCAAAGTTTAAGAGTACTTAGGGTTGGTTAGAAGAAATTAATTCTAAGATAGGAGTTAAGCAAGGTTGTTCATTGTGTCCCTCCCTTTTTCTCATATACATCGACAAGTTAGAGAGTTTTTTGGAAGAAGCATGTTGTGCCAACACATCTTTGGCTGGAATAGTCATCCTCCTCCTTCTCTATGCAAAAGATATCATTCTTATGAAAAGATTTCCCTCTGATATCAACAAGCAACTGAGAATTCTAAAAGACTGATGTTCTAGAACATGTATGACTATTAACACTAACAAAACGAAGGTTATGATAATCAAATCCAAAAATACCACTTACAATAAGTTTGTGCATGAAAACAATAGATTGGAGGAAGAAACTTCATAAAAGTTTCTCATAATTAATTTTCATCACAAGTTTAACTGGAACTATAGCATTGAGAAAAGGATAAATGGTGGGTGGAAAGCTTAGTTTGGCCTTGAAAACATTTGTAAATCTACAGACCTTCAGCTATGGGATAAAAATAAATTTCTCTTTGAGACTCTTATCACTCCTTTTATTTATATGGTTGTGAAGTTTGGGGCTATAACATCTCTAGAGATTCTTGGAGAAGGATTGAGAAAATACAAAAACATTTATAACCTATAATCTTAAATTTAAAATCAATACACCCTATCCTATCCTCCTCGTATAAGTAGGTCTATCCCCCATTGAGAGCATAGCTATGACTAGGCACCTAATGTATAAACATAAGGTAATTAACATGGATGATGAGAGCATTCCAAAGATTTCTCTAAATTCTAGTCTAAACCATCTATGACTCAAGGGGGGATGACACAAAGATGTCAAATCTTGGCTAAATCATTGGGGTATCAAGGAAGATGCCACTTTGCAAAATATCGATAACATAAAAAATATTATTATATATATTTTTAAGAAGAAATTGTGGTGTGATAAAGAATTAGAGAATAAGAGAAAATTAAGATACTATAAGGAGAATATTAACCCCAATATTGAATATCAACAATATCTCTCTATTGTAATTATCCTAAAGAAGGAAAACAACATTGCTAAAATAAGAACGAACTCTCTTGAGCTCCACAGCGAAGTTGGGCGTTGGACAATTCCTAAAATGCCTTGGGTAGATAGAATTTGTCATCTATGTGAAAATAAAAAGCTTGAGGATGGAAAACACTTCCTTTTTGATTTCCATGCCTACACCCACATTAGATATAAATTTCAAAATATATATGTTATAATAATTACCTTTATAACATTTTAACTCTATAAAACTATAGTGACTTATAAATGCTTCTCTTCAAATTTTTCTAGCACATAAATAAAATTCTAAAACAATTCAAGTAATTTATTTATTAAATTTGTATAAACCAAAATTGATCTATCATCATCATTAAATAAAAAAAATGATTTTTATTTTTAAATATTATTTTAATGTTTATATATACAATTTTAGAAAGAAATTTAATTTTTTAATATAACAAATATATATTTCATGTTACATATATTTTACAAATTTTTGGATGTTTTTATGTAGTAATGTTATTTTTGAAATTAATATTAGATATAAAGTGTTTTGCAAAATTTGTAAGATTGAAGATAAAATAAAATTATAATATTGAAAAATGAATTCAGATAATTTATTTACCTTTTCTTGTGCATTTTTTTTGAAGAAGAATTTAGTTTCATTATTTTATTTATTAATATTATTTTAAAATTATTAATTTTAATATAATAATATAATAATAATTTATTTTTATTTGGTATATGAGACTTTTTTATTTGTGGGATAAAGGATCTTTTTTGAGTAGAGACGCAACTATTAAAGTCTATAAAGATGTACATATTCTACCACTTCATATTTGAACCTATAATCTTTTAAGAAAAAACATATGTTTATTTTGTAATATGTATATATACATAACTTCATATTTTTCAAAACAAAGTTTAAAAATAAATTTTAAATTAGACTTTTACATAAAATATATATCTTAATAATATTAAATTGATTGTGTAGTCAATGTGACTAATTATTCAATTTATGTATTATGTAAAAACTCTTGGATTCAATAATTTAACTAATAAAATGATGACATTTAAACACGACTTTTCAAAAGTGTTCTACATAGTGTTTCTAATATGATTTTTTATCGGTAGATATTTATTTAAAAAAATAAATATTGATATATTGAAAAACATCATTTATAATGTAATAATCTAATTTTAAGGTCACAACCAAACTAAACATCAATTTGGTGTATGATACTTCATTGTTCGTGGGACAAGGGACCCTTTTCCCACAAACTAAAGTCTATAAAGGTGTACATGTCATACCCCCTTTAGATTTGAACCTATGACTTCCTAGGAAAAAACACATGTTATTAACCATTAGACCCACTCAGGATGTTATATATATATATATATATATAACTGCTAAAGTCTATAAAGGTGTAAATACCCTACCCCCTTCAGATTTGAACCTATGACTTCCTAGAAAGAAACACATGTTATTAACCATTAGGCCCACTCAGAATTTTATATATATAACATTTATTTTTGGTAATGAGGGAATCAACAATTAGGGTAAGGTTCGTACTTGCATGGCACCATGTAGGTGTGTCCAACATTCTATATTTGTAGGTGTGTACTTACAGAAACTCTATTTTTTTTCCTTCTAGGTTTTATGTGAATGACAATTTCTCATAGTTTGATGAAATATTATTTTAAAAGCATTGATTTAATAAGCATAGAAATATATATATATATATATGAGAGTGAATTATGAAGACTAAAATACAGGATCCCATAAAAAGTTGATCTTCTTTGGTGCGTCCTACATGAACATGAATGATAATAGCAAGATTAAGAGGCCTCTTTATCAAACCTCACTTGGGACGATGTAGGTGTGTCCAACATTCTATATTGACTTTGCACAAGGTACATAGAAAAACTCATTTTTTTCCTTTTAGGTTTTGTATGAATGATGAAATGTTAACTTAAAAACATTGATGTAATATATATATATATATGTAAATTTACAAGTAAACAAAGCAAATTATGTATATAATATCAAGGATAAAATACAAGTGTCTTTAGTGCACCTTAGATGAATGATAGCAAGATTCAGAGACCTCTTTATCTAACCCCATTTCTTCAAAAAGTTGCCATCTTATCCACTAGATTTTAAGACTTCCCATTAAAGAGATTTATTATAGAGATTTTAAGACTTCCCATTAAAGAGATTTATTATAGAGATCTTGAAGTTTAGCCTAAAGTTGAAGGTAAAGTCTATCATGTAACACATACATTGCTTTAATTTGTATATAGGTATAATGGGAACTAACCATTGTAATACATACATTGCTTTAATTTATATATAAGTATACATAGGTTACTACTTACTCACATTGATGAAAAACTTTTGCTTTACATTTTTCTTCATTATCTTTTTAACAACGCGACAAATCAAATTTCTCATTATTTTTTTAACAATGTGACAAATCAAAGACTAATCATAGTCCTTGGGTAATGTCGATTTCCTTTAGGACTAATCATAGTCCTTGGGTAATGTCGATTTCCCTTAGGACTAATCATAGTCTTTGGGTAATGTCGATTTCCCTCAAACCAAGGTTCTTATAGTTTAATCTGATTCACTTGCTGATATATTATCAAAAAATGCACATGAAGGCACTGAAGGTTTTATTAGGTGGAAAAAATATTAAAAGAGTCTTCTACTCGATTCGGATCATGTTTTCATGTCTTGCCTATAGTGGCATTGCACTTATTGTACTTTTGATGTATTGATCTATGTTTAGACTCTAGCTTGATCACACTCTGCATAGAATGATTACTATGTTTTTCTCAGTAATCTGGGTGTTTATTTTGGTTTTCATAGGGCCTTCCTTTTATATAAGTCGTGATTTCATAATGACTTATGATATTGTAATATTTCATTCTCATCAATGAATACTAGCAATACGGTTTTTTTTCGCTGAAAAAAAAACATGAATCTCGATGAGATTACAAATTTCCCTACCTAATTATGGCACACCGAGACTACGAAAGGGATTGATTTTATTTTGAAAAGGTTATTATATTTGATCTTACAAAGCTGAAAAGGGCATCATCACCTCTATTAAAATAAGTACAACAATGAACCTAAGTAAAGGCATAATCACGTATCATGGAATCGTAAAAAACCAACCATGGTCACGCATCTTGGATTAAGCGAACATATATTTCCAATGTAGAACTTGTCAAGTCATTTTGAAGGATTCCTACCCAACAACACCAATCCCTTTGGGAAGAAATTATAAAGTAATATAAACCAAAAAGATACTGACCATCATAAAAAAAAACCTTTAATGATAGCACTATAAAAACCTAAACAACAATCAAACCCTATAACCATCCCTCTTAAGGTTATGATGCGGATATGGAATAAGTGTCTTCCCTTTATTTACATCAAATAAGATAACCAACTTTAAGAATCATATGTTTTAGATCCCAAAAGGGAAACAATTCGTTATTCCAATTCCAATCAAGCAACTTATCTAAAATCAACATATCCTCCATGAAAAGTAAACCCCTTGGCTCATGTAATTGTAAACTTAAACCTATACATGAAGTTATTACAAATAAATATAGTGTTTTTTACTTTGAATTGGTAAAAGTTAAATGATTTATTTACATTATTAATTAACACATAAATATAATTATTTTGACATTGAATAGGTAAAAAGTTAAATGATTTATTTACATTCTTAATTAACACATGTATATGTTGGGTGAATAACAAATTAAATGCTTTTGCTTTTCTCCTTTATGAAGGAACAAAATTTCAATAAAGAACAAAATGTATCTTTACACGTTGTTTCTACATTTATATATTGTTTTTATGAAGGAATAAAATTTCAATATTTGAAAATAATTTTGAAAAATATGATTTCGTAAAAGAAAAATTATCTATAAATTTATATCATTATATAATTAAAAATAGGAGTTTGATTTTTATATATATATTTTTTTAATATTATTTTTAAAATTATAATTCAATATTTACATATTAAATTTCAAAATTTGAATATAATTTAAAAATTAATTCAAAAGAAAAAGGGAGAAAATGTATTTTCTCTTCGTGCATAACTCATAATTAACATAGGAGTAGTCTATTTATTCTACATTTTAGACTTTACTGTGGGTTTTTGTCTGAATCCGGTAAAAAAAATACTTTTTGGTAAATCCAAATTTGGGAGTGTTTAAATTGTGTTTTTGAATCCATAAATAGATTTAGTACCCTCTAATACCCCCATGATACCCAAATTATGCAATTTGCATATCTAATATATGTGATTTTAAAATTTTTTAAAGATTTCTAACTCAAATAAAATAAGTTGTAAAATATACTCTAAAAAAATTGAAAACTTAAAATATTTAGACTACACTATTAACATAACACATACAATGAAATGATACGGTCAAACATAATTTTAGCTAAAGCTTGTGATTGTAAACTTAGACTTACATACAAGGTTATTACAAATTAATATAAATTGTATAGTGAAATGATACGGTCAAACATAATTTTAGCTAAAGCTTGTGATTGTAAACTTAGACTTACATACAAGGTTATTACAAATTAATATAAATTGTTGACTTTCGATAGGTAAAAGTCAAATGATTCATTTAAATTCTCAAGTGACCTATGTAGGCTTATATATGCTTATTTATATGGTTTGGTTGAAAAATCAAATTTCAAAGTTGGAAAATAATTTAAAAATATAATTTTATAATTTTTTTAAACATGTGTAGTAAGGGGTAGTTTATTTATTCCAAGTTTTGGATTTTTTTGTTGGAATAGAATATTGTTTTTTGGAAAAACCCAAATTTGAAAGCATTTGAATTATATTTTAAACATTCCTCTAACACTCATATTATGCAATTTCTACATCTAATATATATGACTCTGATATTTTTTGAAGCTTTCCTACTAGAGTCTGAACAAAACAAACCAGGTAAAAAACTTAAAATATTTAGACCACTCTTGTGTAATTATCATAGAAACATATAAACATATCAAAGAGTTAGATAATAATAATAATAATAATAATAATAATCTCATTAAAGAGGAAATGAATAAAACACTTATTTCATTAAACTTGGAATTTTTAGGGAGAACGTGTACTGAAAAAGTATGAATTCAGCGTTTCAAAGTGTCAAAATCAACTTTTCTAAAGTGCAAAATTGGGTTATGAAAGTGGCAATATTGGGTTTGAAAAGCATGTTTTTCTATTCCAATAATGTGCTTTTTTTACTACTTCTAAACCCTAAAAGTGCACTTTTTTTTATTATGGAAGTGTGAATTTCAATTCAAAAAGTGCATTTTTCATTTCAAAAGTTGCGATATTTGAATATGAATAGTGCAATGTTTATAATATTCAATATCCATATTATACTTAACAGTGTTAAAAATAATGTGCGTCCTAGATAGTTTTGTCAAGGATTCCTTAGTAGCATGCTACAATTGATAAACCCCCCAATCAACCAGCCATCCATCTAATGAATTTCAGGAGATAGGCGTTTTGCTCCTCTAATGTCTCCATTCATTGCTTTAATTGGTGGAAGTCTTCATCCTTCAGTTGCATACCCATAGCTACCATAGATTTTGTGTGCCAACAGAGGTCCGGAGTCCTATAGAATTGAGATATTTTAGTACTAGTGCAACCCAAGTCTGGAATGCTCCCTTGAAGCTTCTTCTCAACCTCATCATCTTCTTGGTAGGCCCTAATGAGGTTAACCTCCACTTCAACCATGTACATAGATGCCTGCTCCTCATTCGAGACATTTATGTTGTAGAAATTTGTTGCTTCCATAACAACTTTGGCTATGCGAGTCGAACCAATTGTTGAAGGGCAGGACTTTCTACCACGGGGAGCTATAACACCAGAAGTGACGGGAGTTGAATACCCAAACAAAAAAACAAAAAAAATAGAGAAACACATGGATTCAAAAAATTAGAAACACATGGATTCAAAAATTGGAAACACGTGGATTCAAAAAATAGAAATAACAAAACATAAACACATTGAATCAAAAAATTAGAAACATCAAAATAGAAACACATGGATTCAAAAATTAGAAATGGAAAAATAAAAACACGTCAAATCAAAAAATTAGAAACATCAAAATAGAAACACATGGATTCCAAAAATTAGAAACACATCGAATCAAAAAATTAGAAACACCAATATAGAAACACATGGACTCCAAAAATCCATCAATTAGAACATTTGTGTGAAGCCACAACCATTCCATCTAAGTTCGTGTGACATAATGGAAAGATCAACCATGCCATCTCTATCGCAACATAGTTGTCCCATCCACATGATGGATCCTTCATCATTATCCAATTATCCCACCTTTGATTCCCTAAACCATTATCTCCAACTTGTGAGAGGGCCATCATGAATATCCCTATCCCATACCCAAATCCCCGATGTATCATTTCATATCAAAACCTTACCATGTGAAATGCCACCCCATCATAGTTTCACTGCCTATAAAAAGGAGACAAAACATCCCTTGTCACCCATAGTCATTTTTCAATTGCATTGTGTTGTTGAAGCCATGCAAATAGTTCCACCTGCTCTTGTATCTTTTCCTTTTTTTTATATGAGATGTTGGCCAATTCCTCGCAAAGAACCCCCTTGATTTCTCCCAATTTGCATTTGCGGTAGATGAACATTTTGATGCTCCATCCTCAACAGGAATACCAAGACCCACGGTAGTTGAACATTTTGAGAAATATCGATGTTTTGAGATCTTGGAATTCCTTTGGCATTCCTGCCACATCTCACTCTGTCAATCCCCTTTCTTCCACTTCTACATCTTGTTGGAGATAGACAGAGTGATGCCCTGTAAGCCAATACTAAGCCATTCCCATTTGGGTGTTCAGTGCCCATGCTTCATCCTCATTTCTTAGGCTCCTTGATAGTGATTACATTGTCTCTGGGATTTTGGTCTCTTGTTGAATAAGGATACAGTGGTTTCCTAGCTATATTAGCATTCTAAGGAATGAATATTCTGAATACGAAAAATCAGTTGCCATGCCAGATGGGATGGTGTCTTCTTGGCATGCATTTTTTCTCTGATCGATATCTAGTGTTTTATTTTTGAGGAAATTGAAACGTAAGCTAAATACTAATGTTGTTCAGTATAGGACATGTTAATCTGATGTTGTTCAGTACCAAAGCTGGCTCCTTCATCTAAAGGACCACCAGTTGAAGAAGTGCAAGAATCAATCATGAAGCAGAGTTGACTCAAGGTCGATTCAACCTTTGTAGTTGGGGCTTGTTGGATCCTTCTTTTTTGAAGTGCAACAAAAAGGACGATTTTATTAGAAACACACTAATTGTAAATTGAAATTGATATTGACAATTTAAAAAATGTTCATTCATTTCAAATGTTTCTATAAATTACGCCCTTCTTAAATGTAACAACAAAAAAAGAATTTTAATTCGTTTTAGAAGGACAATTTTCACTTTGCCATTCTGGGACATGTAGAACACTCCAAAAGGGATGGCATGGGTTCAAATTTGAAGGATTCTTGGTACACATCCATAAGGATTTCATCACTTTTTATGCAAATCTACATGTTACCGTATGTGACCAATTATCCATGATATAAATGGATTTGAAAAATGTTTGAAAGGTATAAACTAGACATTAACACCATTATAAAGAGGGGTTGTCAATAAAATCTCCATTACAATCTCAACCATAACATTATAAAAGTAATTATTTTCTTACTCAAGTTAATATACATCAAATCTATAACAAAAGAAGGATCATATGTTCCTTTTGAAACATAATGTTTTATATGGACAATATATTATCATAGAAAAATAGTTTCGTGTGTACACCATAATCATGTCTAGCGAGACAGTGTAGTGGATAAAAAATGATCGGTTGATCCTTTCAACCAATCTATTTTAGGTAGATCCATTATTTTAGGAAATAGGAACAAGGAGTACATCATAAAAAATATAAATTTGTTGGAATAAGAACCTATCAACCTATATCCATATGAACATCAATCCCACTCTCCACATTATGCCCCATCGTATCTCGTTGTGCCTTAATTGGTGCAAGGCCCTTGAGGAACCCCTTGAGGAAGGAGATGTCTCTCTTTACCTGAGAAAATTATTTTCTCTAAGGGTCCATACATATAAGTATGTTTGTTGAAAAATGCTAAATTGCACAAGTGATTGATTCCAAATCACACAAGGAACATGTCGTCTCTTTGATAAAGGAGCGACCATTCCTTCCTAAAAGGGTCACTTAGACCATAAGGCTTGGAAATATTTATAATGATAATATATATATATAATTGTTTATGATTATGAATTATGATCAATTCTATTCGATGGTATAAGGAAAGAACAGGTTCTCTTTCTCCATCCAGCCCCATATTTCTTGAAGAGGTGGACACACTTTAAATGATCGTCGTCTTCACTAAAATTATATATGACCTACTGAATTCCAAGAACTCCATAATGGAGCTACTTGGGGGAAGAAGGAATTATGTTTCTCCTTACCATCTACTTTATCCACTCCCAAAATAGAACCTCTTGAGGAAGGATTGAGCACTCCTTCCCCCACTCCAAAAATAAAACTCCTTGAGAAAGGATCAAACACTTCTATGAGAATATTATTTCCTCAAAGGGTCCATACATATAAGGACGTTCATTGGAAAACTTAGTAGATTGCATGAGTGACTAATTCCTAATCATACAATAAACATGTTGTCCACTAACGCCAATATAGGTCTCTCTGAGGGACCCACAATCACCAAAATCACATACGATCTACTAAATTTCCAAAACTCCACAATGGACCTTGTTGTACGGAAACTAATCCTGATGACTGGGAAGTTACTAATGTCAACAGCATACTACTAAAAACAAGAAAAGACTGAGGAAACAGTAGAGACATAACAAGACATTCTTTGTAGCAAAGATTAGGGTTTAAAATCCAAGGAATTAGTAACTTATATTCTAGGAGGTTGATCAAAGATTTCAACCCTTCTGTCCTTGCTCCACAATCTTGTATACAAACCTTGCAAAATGGAAATAACCTTCCTCAAAACATTTGGCTAAACATGGATGAATAATAATATGTAAAACATATACATATAAAAGCATAAAATATTTACACTATTCAATTCATATACCAAACACAATTAGTATGGGAAGAGAAAGGCTTCTTTATTGATCATAAAAATGACAACAAATACATATACTTTATTCTGCAATAGCACCTCTGAAACCAAGATCTAGACTCTCTTGCTCCTCTTCTTCAATCAAAATTTCTCCAGCATTTTCTTATCAAGTGAGTGAACCCCCTCTCTCATGGCCATCCCCTTGTATGTATGGCAAGGCAAGGAGGATAGTTTCGAGAGGAAAACAGTTAGGGTCGATGTGGAGGTTAAATAAATTCCTCCAACTTCCACAAATTTGAATTTTAGTTTTTATTTTTCCTGAGTTTAAGCGAGATCCGCGGGTGCAAGATTTTCAACAAGCAGGTAACTCACTAGGAAGCTTCAAACGGGTAGCAGGTGCAACTTTTTAGGGAAACCCACAAGTGGTAAGTGGCTCACTAGCGAGTGACCCGCTAGATGTTAGACATAAAGTCATGGTTAGGTCCTAAATTCTAATCACACAAATGAATTGATCCAGAGAAAGGATAAATGATTAAGGCCAGAAACATCTATAACAAAACAAAGCTCTTCAATCCATAGTGCCCTTTCTGTAAGTGACGATCCAATTTCATCACGAGTGGAGAAGTGCTAATTTGGTTGATAATAGATGCCCCCTAATGTATGAGGTCAGAAGGGTAAATGATGGCCAAAATTTATTACAAACAATGAAGTGGAGGAGTGCAAGAGTCACAGAATCAAAGTCCCAAAAGTACCCGAAACAAAAACAAAGTTCATCATACAGTATGTGCCATGTTCAAAAGGATAGAACATGATATCCATTACATAGATGTAACTAATGTATATAGCATGGCCAATGGAATACAAGTGTGGATCCATGTCAAAAGGATAACATATCCATATGAACAAGTTGGATCAATGTCTCATGAGGAGCCAAAATGAGTAAGGCTCAGTCTTGCGCAACATGGGCAATAACAATTTGGGATAGTGTTATTATAGGCCCAAGGTCTTCAATCCAAACCAGCGATAAGGGTACAAATCTTGAACCATGCGAATAAAGGAGTTGAAGTCGAACGTGGAGGATACCATTTGATTACTGGTCATTGATGTAAACAATTAACAAATGCGAGGACACCCACCAATAATGAAAATGAGGTCCAAGGTACCTAGTACATTCTTACAAATGTGAATAAAAGGTCTTGAAGTCGAACACTTGAAGAATTTATCGATTAAGAGGCATTGATATATTCCCATAACTCGATAGTGAGAGAATCTTCCACTAATGACTACAAATATCAAGGTACTATTTGAAAATCTAAGTCTTCTTCCTAGAGCAAGATGAGTTGAAGTCGATAGGAAGAGACCTGTGAGAAGGAAGGCATTGATGAATTCTTCATCATCTCACATAAGGAGACTAAATTGGTCTAAAATAGAACTGAGTACATACTGATATAAGGGTGATCGACACGAGGAATCAAGTCAAACTACAGAATAGCCGACACAAGTGAAATCCTTGAACAGTGAGCACAATATTGGAGTAATTTAGGAAGCTTGGAATATACAGGAAACATGATATAAGTCTGTCATGTAGGAGATATAACAAACTCTCCATATGATCGGAAGAGTAACCAATCAGAGGAGTAAAGAACTCTGGAATCGGGTTTATCCTAAAGCCAAAACTAAGAACCATTGACTCAATATGAGTGATATGTTCAAGGAATGATTAAACTTGCTGCTATAATATGAACCAATGATGGAAAACTTTCCCTTCCCTTCTCTTTTTAGCAGGGTATTTTTTAAGGATTCTAATATTACACTTAAGTATAGTATTCTAGGTGATTATTTTGTATTGGAAAAAACATAGATATATATAGGTAGGCGAATATTAAATACAAAACCTATAATTTACTACTGAAATGTGTAAATTTTGGTGAATATTATGATAAAAAAACATATTTGATGCAAATATAGGTGATATTAGAGACTAAACATAACTCAAGAAAATAATAGAAAGGTAGGCTGCCAAAAATAATAGCTTGCTTTATTGAGAAGGCATAAAGCCCTTTATATAATATTATTACAATGTGCCTTGAAGCCATACCATGGAACAAAACCATGGGATACCAAATACCATGGATGGGTGTATTCTAAACTGTTGGATGAATGGAAATTCAAAAACCATGGATGGGAGATGGTGGCATGTCTATTTAATGCTTTTATGATGAATGGGAGAGGGTGGCCTCTCCATTTAATGCTTTTATGACTTATACATCCGAATTTAGACCATATGCCCCCTAAAATTCGGATCATTCCTCCCCCCTTAGAAAATGATGGTCCCCATCATTTCATGCTAAAAAGAGAGTCATGATTACAATGTGCTAGTTACCAATGAAGATAAGGGTTTTGTGTGGTTAACCCATAACTGTGGGTTTTGTGTGGTTGACCCATAACTGTGATTACAATACATAACTGTGGGTTTTGTGGTTTCTCCATAGCCGTGGGTTTTGTGTGGTTGACCCATATCCATGATTACAATACATAACTGTGGATTTTGTGCGGTTTCCCTATAACCATGGGTTTTGTGTGGTTGATCCATAATCCTGGGTTTTATGTGGTTAACCCATAACCGTGGGTTTTGTGTGGTTGACCCATAACTGTGATTACTATATATAACTGTGGGTTTTACATGGTTGACCCATAACCATGATTTTTGTATGGTTAACCCATAACCATGATTAAAATAGGATTTAATAAAACTCCAAAAATTGAAAAATTCATGATCTTTGGTGCAGTTAATGTTTTGCTACAAATCCATTAATACCTTATGATGCAGATGATGAAATTGAATTCTATTGAAGACCCATTTGAGATCTCGAAGATACATTTCCATCCATGTAACATACTTCCTCTATGGTGGTCCAGGGAGTGAGAAATTTTTTACTGAAGCTCAGGAGATGCGCGTGCACTATTTTGTAGACATATGTTTCTTTAGTTGAAGATATTTCTCAAACCAGAAAGACAAATGAAAAACTGCAAAATACCCATTTTAGCTAACGGAAAGACCTTTCCAATGAGCTAAAGTAGAGACTCTAAAATCTTCTTTGGAGTCTGTAGCACTTGTTTAAATATGTTGTACATGCGGACCCATTGTGTACAAACATGTTCTACTTCAAACACGCATATCTCACAAACCAGGAAACAAAATGAAATTCCGTGAAATACCCATTTGAGATGACGGAAAAAAAATTTCAAATGAGCTACAGTAGAGCCTCTGAAATGTCATGTAGAGTTCACAGCATCCCTCTAAATTTTGTTGAATGTGAGAGTGCCAAATGTAAAGGGCCAATGGTTTGTAGAGCAGCATGGGCTATTGCAGAGGTTGTGGAACCTCCATGAGAATCATGGAAACCTTGTAAAATTATTGAAAATGTTGCATACAAATGGATGTATTAGATGCATGTATGGTTCTCTTTGTAATGGTGAAAGGAGATCCGAGGGTAGAAAAATCCTTAAACCCACAGTAATCTTCAAACCCTTTTCTTGAATGAGAGCATACCTGCTCTGATACCACTGATCCAGATCATGGGGTTTGAAACCCGAAAGACTTGAATGTCGAGAGAGGAGGAGAAGAGATGGCCTCAAAGATGAAGTGGACTATGGATCAGTTGTTATAAAGACACAATAACAAGATCTGGGCTGTGAAAATACTAGACAGAAAAACATAGAGTAAATATTCCACATGGAGGGGTGAGGCTCAAAGATGGTTCTTTGAGCCTCACCTCTAAAACTATACTAAGAAAGGCACTCAAAACCAATAAATCAATAATACCTCAATAAAATAAGAGAAAAGTAGGATGCCAAAAATAATATATTGTTTTATTGAGAAGGCATAAAGCCCTTTATATAATATTATTACAATGTTCCTTGAAGCCATACCATGGAGCAAAACCATGGGATACCAAATACCATGGATGGGTGTATTCTAAACTGTTGGCTGCATGGAAGATTTAAAAACCATGGATGGGAGACGGTGGCCTCTCCATTTAATGTTTTTATGATGAATGGGATATGGTGGCCTCTCCATTTAATGCTTTTATGACTTATACATCCGAATTTAGACCATACGCCCCATAAAATTCAGATCATTCCTCCCCTCTTAGAAAATGATGGTGCCCATCATTTCATGCTAAAAAGAGAGCCATGATTACAATGTGTTGGTTACCAATGAAGAGAAGAGTTTTGTGTGGTTGCCCCATAACCGTGGGTTTTGCGTCGTTGACCCATAAATGTGATTTAAATACATAATTGTGGATTTTGTGTGGTTTCCCCATAACCATGGGTTTTGTGTGGTTGACCCATAATCGTGGGTTTTATGTGGTTAACTTATAACCATGGGTTTTGTGTGGTTGAACCATAACCGTGATTACAATACATAAATGTGGGTTTTTTGTGGTTTCCCCATAACCGTGGGTTTTGCATGGTTGACCCTTAACCGTGAGTTTTGTATGGTTAACCCATAACCATGATTACAATAGGATTTAGTAAATGTCCAAAAATTGAAAAATTCATGATTTTTGGTGTAGTTAATGTTTTGCTACAAATCCATTCATAGCTTCTAATGCAGATGATGAAATTGAATTCCGTTGAAGACCCATTTGAGATCTCGAAGATACATTTCCATCCATGTAACATACTTCCTATGTGGTGTCCTATAGAGTGAGAAATTTTTTACTGAATCTCAGGATATGCGCGCGAACTATTTTGCAGACACATGTTTCTTCAGTCGAAGATATCTCTCAAAGCAGAAATCCAAAAGAAAAACTGTGAAATACCGATTTTAGATGATGAAAATACCGTTACAATGAGCTATGGTAGAGACTTTGAAATATTGTGTGGAGTCTGTATCACTTGTTTAAATTTGTTGTACATGCGAACGAATTGTGTACAAACATGTTCTACTTCAAATAAGCATATCTCACAAACCACGAAACAAAATGAAATTCCATGAAATACCCATTTGAGATGACAAAAAAAATTCAAATCAGCTATGGTAGAACCTCTGAAATGTCTTGTAGAGTTAACAACATCCCTATAAAGTTTTATAAATGTGAGAGTGTCGAATGTAAAGGGCCAAGGGTTTGTAGAGAAACATGGGTTGTTACAGAGGTTGTGGAACCTCCATGGGGATCATGGAAACCCTATAAAATTATTGAAAATTTTGCATACCAATGGGATTATTAGATCTATGTATGGTTCTCTTTGTAATGATGAATGAAGATCTGAGGGTAGAAAAATCTTTAAACCCTTGTTCTGAAGGAGAGCATACCTACTCTGATACCACTGATCTGGATCATGGGCTATGATTCCCAAAAGACTTGAATGTCAAGAGAGGAGGAGAATAGATAGCCTCAAATCTGAAGTGGACTATGGATCAACTATGAGAAAGACACATCAACGAGATCTGGGCTGTGAAAATCCTAGAAAGAGAAACATAGAGTAAATATGCCACATGGAGGGGTGAGGCTCAAAGAGGGTTCATTGAGCCTCACCTCTCAAATTATACTAAGAAAGGTACTCAGAACCAATAAATCAATAATAACTCAAAAAAATAAGAGAAAGTTAGGATTCTAGAAATAATATCTTTCTTTATTGATAAGGCATAAAGCCCTTTATATAATATTATTACAATGTGCCTTGAAGCCATACCATGGAACAAAACTATGGGCTACCAAATACCATGGATGAGTGTATTCTAAATTGTTGGTTGCATGGAAGATTTAAAAACTATGGATGGGAGACAGTGGCCTCTCAATTTAATGCTTTTATGATGAATGGGAGAGGGTGGCTTCTCCATCTGAAGTAATCCATCTGAGTAGATCAAGGAAGTAATCCAAGGAGTACCAAACAATGAGTACAGAGATGCATGAGGTATTTCCATTTCGAGAGTTATTCACTTTCAAAGTTGAAACGCTGTTTCCAAATGAGGATCCTTGTAGCAACACATATCAAAGAACAGTAGACCATATTTTCAATGGTGTGTGCAAAGAAGTAGAGCATATGTTGCACCTGAAAAGTGAAGCATCACCATCATAATGCTTTGTACCCAATAAGCCAATGAAAAAAGGGGCATCCAAACCTCCTCTTGATTCAGGAAAAGGGGAGCCCTCTTTTAAAAGGAAGCCATCAAATGATCATGATGGAACTAGCACTATGAAATCTTCCAAAGAGAAAGATGAACCAGGTGCAGCACAAGACCAATCAAAATGTGTTGAAGTTGTGAATAGTGTGGGAAGAGTTTCCTACTTGATGAGAATTTTTGGATCATCTTAAAGAAGAGCCTCCAAGAATCTTGATCCTAAGACAACTGAGGAGGAAGCTTCATCATTTTTCTTGGAGAAGAAAGATCCAAAGACAAATCAGCCCCCAAAGGATAAGATAAGCAATCTCCCGAGAGAAGAGCCATGTGGTTCCTTTGGTGAGTGCATGAAGCAACAAGACGAATACATCAAGAAAAGGTATAAGAGTAATTCTGATTTTTGTGGCAGCAATGTCTTCTTACATCCATTTGAGGAATTTTCCAATTCATTAAATGAAAATAGACCTCCTAATGTTGAATTGGATGTTGGAAATGATTATTGCGTTGTGGATCCATGCCAAAAGCAGTAGAACTTAACTTTGCAGCCAATAGATAAAATGCATACATCTTTCCTAGCTGAAGGTTGTGTAATGGGTGAGCATGTTGTACCATGTTCCTCCAAAGAACCAGTATCAATTCAAGGGGGTATTGTTAGTGTGGATAATGAATCCACTTCCACTTTCTTTGTTAGTGGTTTCAATATCACTACAAAGATGGTTTAAGATGAGATGAGTTCAATTGAACTCAATGATAGTCAGTCATCAAGTGGAGCAGATCTAGAAGACATGCACACACTAGCTGGGTGTGAACCAGAGAATTTGGTGGAAGAACAAACCTCCATAGATCTGCCACATAAAGAGAAATATGTGATGCAAATTTGTCACCTACCCAAATTTCTGAGAATTATTATTTTATTTGCAAAATACTTTTTGTTAAATTTAATTACAAAGTTTTGTAATTATGATCAGTTTTGATCATGGATGAGTGTAATTACTAAATATTATTATTTAAATTAATTAATTAGGAGACAAACACCCAAGAGGACTATTGAATGAGTGTTCATTGACCCACTAGGAGGAATGGAAGCTGTTGGATAGTATGGGACACATGGCAGCAGTTGCATCACACCACTAGCTGTTGGTTATGGGACAACTACCCCTAAAAATAGGGCATTATCCCCCAGGTGGAGGGAGTGAGGAGGCAGCTCATTTAATGACCCAATAACATCTAAAAAGGCCTAGGCAGCCTATAAAGGCAAATTTGAATTGAGCAGGAAGCTCTTAATCAATATTTCTGCAGAATATTTTCCTCTTGTGAATCAGGTGATTACAAGAGAGATTCGAATAGGGAGGTTAGTGGTGACTGTAATCTTGAGTCTGCATTATTGCTGAGAGAAATCAGAAATACTAGTGCAAGTCTATTGGATTGCTATCTATTGAAGATTCAAAAGTAAATTGCTACAGCAAGAAGAAGTCCTCTTTCCTGAGTTTCTTCCTCCTGGTGGTTCAATGAACAGGCTCGGGGGTCCTAAGACAGTATTACACTGTTTTCGGGAATTGGTTGGGTGGAATAGTCTTCTTGGGTTGTTTGTTACCCTACAGATTTTGTCAGGTTCTACAGAATTTCTCACTTATTCTTAGTAAATAATTCTGTTCTGTTTAACCAGTATTTTATGTTTTCCTGCTTTTGAAAAAGAATCTAATTCTAGAAATGTTTCAAGACAGGATGTTTAAGTTTAATGTTAAAATTGAATTGATAAACCAATACCCCTATTTTTCCACATGCTCTTTTGAAGCATCGTACTCTAGTAGAGATATGCAAATTAAAATAGATTAGAGGATAGGCAAATGCCAATGATTTGAATAGATAGAACAGTGTTTGAGTTTGTTTTCATCATGCTGCTCTATACTAAACAGTAATAGAATTGATTGATAAAATCTAGAAGATCATAATTACTGTAGTGTTTCATAGAATACAAATACTATTATTTCTCTGTATATATATATATAGGTTATTTAGTTTTCTGCATTATAGTTAAATATAACAGAATGTTATATATGAGTATATATCATACATGTTTATTAGAGTTTTATGAAAAATAAACAATGCATGATTTATGTATAGATGCATCACATTATTCTTATCATTCTTATGCACAAAAGAAAAATAGATCATATACATCATATTATTTTTTGCAAGTTTATATCAGAGCTGCAATAGAAGAGGATGTAATTATCTTAACAAAACTATACATAATAGTCATAATACAGTTCTCATTTTGCTTAAAGACACATTGATCTTTATTTAGGGTTTCCAAGATTAGTTTTCTACACTGTACATACACATTGTTTTCTATTTCTTATTATAAGCATTGTGTTGATTATCATTCTAACAAATAATAGAAGCTTTATAAACATCACTTTGTCATTACTCACCTATTTCATTCTTAGATCTGCACAACTGTAAGTGTCATTCGTACTTTTGTTTAGTTTCATTTCAAACCCTAGTTAGGTTTAGTTTTCCATTCTCATATTTGTTGTATCTAAATATAAACAAACACGAATTTGGATTTAACCCTATTTGTTTCCACTGTACACATTTTGTAAATCATTTCGTCATTTTTTTTACTCTACTTATTTACCGACATCAATAACCAAGAAACACGACATCAACCTACAGTATCAAGACAAACAGCATAGATATCTATACAAAATGTTTAGCATACATTTTTATTACCGAGAAGAGTATCATCTTTACACAGAGAACGAACCCTCGGCTCTTCTTCTTACTATCACACTGAACACGAAACAAGTCGTTTTTCACAGACTCTTAAAACATTAGACAGGACAACTTCAAAATCGAAGTCTATGCTCTCAAGAACAAGCATTTTAAAATATGTTTGCAAACAGAAACCTACAGGGTTTATCCCATGATCCAACAGTTCGAAAGAACCCAAAATTCTAGAGCATCGACAAGTCACAGCTCCAGTCGGCATTACCAAAACCTAAAGTCTAGAAACCAAGAACTTTCAAATGGACGAGAATCATAACACTGCTCAGCAAACGAGCTTCAAAAGTTTTCTTCAACTATCAACAACGACAAAACAACAGCAAAACGTGGCAGAACCTGTTACTTATTGCTTGAAACAACCTCAATCACAGTCGGTGAGTACTATGAGGGTTTATGGAATACCTGAAGCTTACTGAAGAAGAAGAACGTTGTTACCCTTGCCAAAACCCTACTCAAACGATTCTTTAGAAACGTTCAACTGCCAAAAAATAAGCTCGGAGTTAGATACCTGTTATATTATAAACTGAAAATTGAAATGTAGCAAAAGAATACCCATTGCTTAGAGAAATGCTTACCTTCATAATCTTGACAAGAACGATGCCACGGACAACACCAGGAAGCTTTATCCTCTTGTAGTTCTATGTTTTCTTCTTACTCATTTCTCAAACATAAGCTAAAACTATAATTTCGATAACCCTTCGAACCAGAGACCTAAACTCTTAAAAACTACATCGACATTACAGTGAGAAACCATGCAAACTCAACCCTTGTAGGAGGTCTCGAGGTGGAACCTCTCCCAAGACCCTTCTACCAAAAAATTCGGTAGCTTGTCAGCCACCCCCAACCGAAACAATAGCACAATAACCTGCTTTTCCAAGTTCATAAACCAAAACAGCGACGATGGTAGGGTTACAAATCGAATGGCCCAAATTCATCACCATCGACAGTCTCCACATTGCTAGCAATATTAGATTTGGTACAAATGATGTCAACAATAAATGCCTATCCTACATTACAGGTTGACAATGCCACCATAGCACACAGAGGAGAAAGCACAACCAATGCATGGCGCATTACTCTCACACATCAACAACCACAGTGATGATCACATCTACGTGGATCATTGGCAAATCCATGTGGCAAGTTTTTGGTACTAAGCTTTAATTGCAGGTTGGATACGTGATCTCTACCATACCTTGAGTTCGGCGCCAAATTAATGGACCAGCAACCTGTCAAGTTATCAAATTCAATGCATGTCAGTAAAAGTCGACGTGACAGTAAACTCTATATTTTCCTTTGTTAACATAACAAGTTTTAATTTCATCATAGTATTAGTAACGTTATGCAAAGATTTCATTTTAATGTTTCACTACATTGTCATCTATCCGACATATTACAATGTTGGTAACATATATTATAGTTTGGATATAATTCCAATGTTTGCATTTTAATGCAATAGTTTCACCATATGTGTTAATATTGATATTAAACTAAGAATCGATATAGTCGCACCAATATAATCATAAGACCTTGAATATGTCACGTTATAGGATGATAAATATTTAGTTCAAGTCTTGATTTGCACCATAGTTAACCTATGGCTAGTATTTGTTTATTTATCTAATTGCTACAAGTGTCTAGTCTCTAGGAAAGACTACATTTGCTTACATAGGACTTAAATAATTATGGAGATAGATAGGATTTATGAACCATAAAAATTATATAGTTAATCATTTCTTTTCATAGGGACTAATAGTGTTGTATAAACTCACAAGCACATATATGCTATAATGTATAGTTTGGTAATGGGAGTAATAATTTTCTCCAATCCCATATCCACTTTTATTCATGCGATATAATGGTAATGCACCATCTTGGTACTACCAGTTAAATGGTGACAACAAGACAGCTAGTACAAGGACGACGCCGAAAACAGTTAGTACAAGGACGACAACAGAACCAGCTAGTATAATGACGATTACAGTGACGATGCTGCTAATTAGATGCTTATTCAAACAGCTAACGTGGGATGATTTTACTCAGATACAAGACGAACCATGGAAAGCAAAAGTGTAAGCATGTGAATCATACCTGTATGCTTTTATAAATGCAACAGTCTCTAATTATTCTATTTTTATTTTCGAACGACGAATTTGAACTCACACGAACTGGAATTTATTGCAATCATGAAACTTCTTACCTGTCGTCTGCACATAGAACAGGTCCAATGTTTTAGCATTACAGCTAAATAAGCTTCAGGGTCCTTCATAGGACTCCCTTGGACAAAAAAGAATCAAACTATCAGTATCATCTCAAAAGAAAAAGTATCATATCACATTTCTAACCTGGTATTTGATTTATTACATCAATCATACTTATCATTGCATTGAAAAGTGTCGCATCAAAAGTATGATCTATTCATGGATTTAACTATATTAATGATAGTTGTTATGAATGTAATCAAGTTGTCACTGTCACATTAGTTATAACAGAATTTTATTTGTGTTTAGTACAAACAGCTGTTTAGTTAACATTGTTACAATTAGCAATTATTATTTTCCGCAATTATAAATTATCGTAAACTAAGCTATTATTGCTGTTAACAAAAATTTTAAATTTTTATGAAAATATGAGATGTTACATGTGGTATCAGAGCACAGATTCAAACTCTAGGCCTGAATGAGGTCCAAAAAACGCAGTAGAAAATTTTTATATACAGAAAAAAATTCTTCTTGCAAACAGAAAATTATACTAACTTGAAAATTTTATTATTATGTTATCAGAAATTATTTTCAGTTACAGGTATGGAGAACTCAACTGAACATTTAAGTGACAGATTTCAACCAAACAATCACAGTTCGAGACAACACTTTGTAGAGGAAGGTCACGGGGAATTAAATAACAGTTCAACGGAACTGTTACATGCCTTTCAAGAATTTAAGGCAGAAATCAAATATGTGAAACAAGATAATGAAAGGATTCTGCAAGCACAAGAACAACTTAATCAAGTGTTGTTTGAACACAACCAAACAGAAGAACAATAGATAAATACTGAAGATATTTCCAAAGTTGAAGACATGCCTCACACTGATAAAAATTAGAACATAAAAATCAGCGAAGTAAAATACAACTCAACTTCATCAGGAGATGCAATTGAAGTACGCAAAAGGAAGCGTAACTATACCAGTGACAATAGTGAAGGAGACTCCAAACCAAGAAGGAAAAATCATAAGGAATATGAGCATATTTCTGAAGAATTCAAGAAGATAAGACCTCCAACTTTAAATGGAGAAACTGAGAAAGGTGAGACAGCTGAAGCTTGGTTGTCAGGGATGAAGAAATACTTCCAGATCTACAACTATTCAGAGTTCTTAAAGGAAAAGATGGCTATTTATAACTTGACCGGAAAAGCGGATATCTGGTGGCAAGACATCAAAAGGGTAAAGGGCATCAAAGATAAAGATGTGAGCTGGAGCACTTTCAAACGATATTTCAAAAAGAAGTATCTATCTGAGCAGTACTACGAAGAAAAATCTAAAGAATTCTACGATTTGAAGTTGGGAGGTATGAATATGAAGGAAATGAACAGTAAGTTTCTGAACTTACTGAGATATGTACCATACCTCATAGAAGAGAAACCAAAAATTCAAAGGTACTTAAGCTATTTACCTTTCAACATTAAAGACAGAATTGAATCCGACAGTCCTAAAACATTTGAGGAGGCTATGAGAAAGGAATTTTATGTTATGATACCAATCAAAAAAGAGAAGGAATGTCAAAGTGGAAAAATCATAAGCCCAACAATTTTGAGCAGAAAAAGAAAAATTTCAGATTCAGTGGAAATTCTGGATTTCAAAGGAAAAATTCTCAGAATCGGAATTATCAAGGGAACAATTCCAGAAATAATTCACAGCAGAATTCTACAGTACCCAGAAATGCACCTAATACTGCCAAGACCAGTGAGCCAAAGACACATATTAAATGTTTTGAATGTCAAGGCCCCCATTACGCATCAAAATGTCCCTTAAGGAAGCGGAAGGCAAACAACAAAAACTCTATACAAACCGAACCTACTGTTGGAGACGTAGCAAGAGAGATGCCAAGAATTAACGCAACACTTGACAACAGGCAAGCAGATCATCAAATCTCTATCGTAGAGATTGAAGGTATGATACATGACCATCCTGTTACTATTTTAATTGACCTAGGTGCTAGTTTAAGTTATATATCACCAGATGTTGTGGAAAATATTAAACTGAAAACAAAAATGTTTAGTAAATCATGGCTAGTTAGACTAGCAACTGGAACAAAGAGGAAAGTATCAGATTTTATAGAAAACTATGTGTTGTCCATGAATCATTTACAAACACAAATCAAATTGAATATTCTACCTTTAGGTTCTTATGATATTATTGTTGGGATGGACTAGTTAGAAGCCCATCATGTCATCCTAGACTGTTATGGAAAAAATTTTACATGCTTAAATGATGAAGGGAAAAACTGTAGAAATAAAAGGCATTCCAAGGAAGGTAACCCTTAGACAGATTTCAGCCATGTAAATTAAGAGGGCAGTTAGGAAGGGATGCCAAATGTTTGCAGTAAACGTGGTAAATAACGAGATTATGGATAAGGAGGACAAACTGAAATTAGAGGACATACCTGTCCTAAAAGATTTTAAAGATGTATTTCCTGAGGAGATTCCAGGATTACCACCCAAAAGAGATTTATATTTTACCATAGAGTTGATACCAGGAGCAATACCAAACTCTAAAGCTCCGTACAGAATGAACATACTAGAGTTAAATGAATTAAAATCACAGTTGAAGGAGCTTATTGACAAGAAGTATATTAGACCTAGTGTGTCTCCTTAGGGAGCACCTGTCATCTTCATTAAGAAGAAAGATGGAACATTAAGACTATGCATAGATTATCGCCAGCTTAATAAAATGACGATCAAGAATAGGTACCCGTTGCCCCGCATAGATGATCTATTTGATCAGCTACGTGGAGCAATAGTATTTTCGAAGATTGATCTTAGATCAGGATATCATCAAGTACGAGTTAAAGATGAAGATATTTTCAACACAGCTTTCCGAACTCGTTATGGACATTACGAGTTCGTAGTCATGCCGTTTGGCTTGACTAATGCCCTGACTGTATTTATGTGTTTGATGAATAATATTTTGCATAAATACTTAGACAAGTTTGTTGTTGTGTTTATAGACGACATTTTAGTGTACTCAAAAAGCAAAGAAGAGCATGATGAACATTTACGGATTATCTTACAAGTATTAAGAGATCATCAACTATATGCAAAATTTAGTAAGTGTGATTTCCACAAAGACAAAATTCAGTATCTAGGACACATAATTTCAGCGGAAGGAATCTCGGTTGACCCCGACAAGATAAGGGCCATTAACGACTGGCCGGTTCCTAAAGATGTGTCGAATGTAAGGTCATTTATGGGCATTACGGGGTATTACAAAAATTTTATAGAGAATTTTTCAAAAATTGCCAACCCCATAACTTCCTTGCAGAATAAAGGGAAGAAATTTGTTTGGGATCAAAAATGCGCTAAGAGTTTTAAGAAATTAAAGGAACTATTGATGACAGCACCTATCTTGAAGATAGCTAACCCCAACAAGTATTTTGTAGTTTGTACAGATGCATGCAATGATGGACTCGGTGGAGTCTTAACACAGGAAGGACATGCAATAGCATATGAATCTAGAAAGTTGAAAGTGCATGAAAAGAATTACTCTACTTATGATTTAGAGTTATTAGTAGTCATTCATGCTTTAAAAATGTGGCGTCACCACCTTATTGGCAGAAAGTTCACATTATTAACAGATAACATGGGCCTGAAATATTTATTAGATCAAACAAACCTGAACGCTAGATAAGCTAGATGCTTGATGTTCTTAAGTGAGTATGATTTCGAAATTCAGCATATTAAAGGAAATGAGAACAAAGTTGCAGATGCCTTGAGTCGCAAGGCAAAACTAAATTTCATTTCAACAATCAGTAATTATTCAACTGATTTGGCTAATCATATTCTGGAAAAAGGTGAAACAGATGAAGAATACAGAAAAATGAAGGAAAAGACAGCAAATTACAGTTCTGAAAATTGTATGGCAGATTACAGAATTAAGGAAAATGATCTATTACTGTATAAAAACAGATTGTATGTACCAAATATACCAGAAATAAAATTTCTGATATTAAATGAGATGCATAAAAGTCACTATTCTGGTCATCTAGGATATCAAAAGACCATCACTATGCTAAGAAAAGAATACTATTGGCCCAAAATGAAAGATGAAGTGGCAGAATACATCGCAAAATGCTTGGACTGTCAAAAGGTGAAGGTTGAACACCAACATCCTGTTGGATTGTTGTAACCATTACCAATACCAAGCTGGAAATGGGAAGTGATCAGCATAGATTTCATTACTGGATTACCTAAAAATCAGAAACAACATGATTCTATCATGGTGGTGGTGGACAAATTCAGCAAGGCAGCACACTTTATACTAGTGAAGACCACTCATAAAGCCCCAGATATTGCAGAAATTTCTATGAAACAGATTTTTAGACTTCATGGAATACCAAAAGTAATAATTTCAGATCATGACTCGAAGTTTACGTGAAACTTCTAGAGGTCACTGTTTAAGGGATTGAATATAACTTTAAATTTCAGTACAACATTTCATCCACAGACGGATGAGCAGATAGAAAGGGTAAATCAAGTGTTAGAAGATTTATTAAGAATGTATGTTAAGGATCAGCCTGGTAAGTGGGAAGATTATCTGCACTTAGAAAAAGTTGCTTATAATAATCATTATCATGCATCAACCAGACTTAGTCCTTTTGAAAAATTCTTTATGGTAGGAAATGTAATACACCTGTTTCGTGGAATGATCCAGTAAATAGAGTTGTTTTAGGACCTAAATTATTGCAAGAGTTAGAACTAATTATGAAACAAGTGCAAGGACATTTAAAAGCTGCCCAAGATAGGCAGAAAAGTCAAGTAGATTCAAAAAGAACTCATAAAGAGTTCCAGGTGGGAGAACATGTGTTTCTCAAGGTAAGAACGAAAAAGAGTTCACTAAAATTGGGGAGCTGTGCCAAGTTGGCACCCAGGTATTGCGGTCCTTTTGAAATATTATCTAAGGTTGGAGCAGTGGCATACCAACTGGCTTTGCCACCTAACCTGAAAATACATAATGTTTTTCATATATCGTTTTTAAAGAAATATGTGCACGATACTACTCATGTTGTAAACTGGAATGATGTACAGGTGTGACAAGCGGAGATTTTCTGGTGAAACCAGATTGTATCCTTGAAAGGAGGGAAACTACTCTCTGAAATCGCAGCATTGGGCAAGTGAAGGTGCAATGGAAGCACCTTAGCCCAGAAGAGGCAACCTGGGAGTTAGAGAGTAGTATGCAGGCAGCATACCCAACTCTATTTCAGGAACACTCAAGGAGTGATTAGCCAACATCGAGGACGATGTTGAGACTTAAGGGGGGGTGTATGTCACCTACCCAAATTTCTGAGAATTATTATTTTATTTGCAAAATACTTTATGTTAAATTTAATCACAAATTTTTGTAATTATGATCAGTCTTGATCATGGATGAATGTAATTACTGAATATTAGTATTTAACTAAATTAATTAGGAGACAAACACCCAAGAGGACTGTTGAATGAGTGTTCATTGACCCACAAGGAGGAATGGAAACTGTTGGAAAGAATGGGACACATGGCAGCAGTTGCATCACACCACTAGTTGTTGGTTATGGGACAACTACCCCTAAAAATAGAGCATTATCCCCCAGGTGGAGGGAGTGAGCAGGCAGCTCATTTAATGACCCAGTAACATCTAAAAAGGCCTAGGCGGCTTATAAAGGAAAATTCGAATTGAGCAGGAAGCTCTTAATCAGTATTTCTATAGAATATTTTCCTCTTGTGAATCAGGTGATTACAAGAGAGATTTGAATAGCAAGGTTAGTGGTGACTATAATCTTGAGTCTGCATTATTGCTGAGAGGAATCAGAAATGTTGGTGCAAGTCTATTGGATTGCTATCTATTGAATATTCATAAGTAAATTGCTATAGCAAGAAGAAGTCCTCTTTCCTGAGTTTCTTCCTCCTGGTGGTTAAGTGAACAGGCTCGGGGGTCCTAAGACAGTACTAGACTGTTTTCGGGAATTGGTTGGGTGGAACAGTCTTCTTGGGCTGTTTGTTGCCCTACATATTTTCTCAGGTTCTACAGAATTTCTAACTTATTCTCAATAAATAACTCTGTTTTCCTACTTTCGAAAAAGAATCTAATTCTAGAAATGTTTCAAGATTGAATGTTTAAGTTTAATGTTAAAATTGAATTGATAAACCAATATCCCAATTTTTCCACATGTTGTTTTGAAGCATCGTACTCTAGCAGAGATATGAAAATTAAAATAGATTAGAGGATAGGCAAATGCTAATGATTCGAATAGATAGAACAGTGTTTGAGTTTGTTTTCATCATGCTGCTCTATACTAAACAGTAATAGAATTGATTGATAAAATCTAGAAGATCATAATTACTGTAGTGTTTCATAGAATACAAATTCTATTATTTCTCTGTATATATATATATATATAGGTTATTTAGTTTTCTGCATTATAGTTAAATATAACAGAATGTTATATATGAGTATATATCATACATGTTTATCAGAGTTTTATGAAAAATAAACAATGCATGATTTCTATATAGATGCATCACATTATTCTTATCATTCTTATGCACAAAAGAAAAATAGATCATATACATCATATTATGTTTTGCAAGTTTATATCAGAGCTGCAATAGAAGAGGATGTAATTATCTTAACAAAACTATACATAACAGTCATAATACAATTCTCATTTTGCTTAAAGACACATTGATCTTTATTTAGGGTTTCCAAGATTATTTTTCTACACTGTACATACACATTGTTTTCTATTTCTTATTATAAGCATTGTGTTGATTATCATTCTAACAAATAATAGAAGCTTTATAAACATCACTTTGTCATTACTCACCTATTTCATTCTTAGATCTGCACAACTGTAAGTGTCATTCGTATTTTTGTTTAGTTTCATTTCAAACCCTAGTTAGGTTTAGTTTTCCATTGTCATCTTTGTTGTATCTAAATATAAACAAACACGAATTTGGATTTAACCCTATTCGTTTCCACTGTACATATTTTGTAAATCATTTGTCATTTTTTTTACTCTACTTATTTACCAACATTGATAACCAAGAAACACGACATCAACCTACAGTATCAAGACGAACAGCATAGATATCTATACAAAATGTTTTGCATACATTTTTATTACCGAGAAGAGTATCATCTTTACACAAAGAACGAGCCCTCGGCTCTTCTTCTTACTGTCACACTGAACACGAAACAAGTTGTTTTTCACAGACTCTTAAAACATCACATAGGACAACTTCAAAAACAAAGTCGACACTCTCAAGAACAAGCATTTTAAAATATGTTTGCAAACAAAAACCTACAGGGTTTATCCCATGATCCAATAGTTCGAAAGAACCCAAAATTCTAGAGCATCGACAAGTCACAGCTCCAATCGGCATTACCAAAACCTAAATTCTAGAAACCAAGAACTTTCAAACAGACGAGAATCATAACACTGCTCAACAAACGAGCTTCGAAAGTTTTCTTCAACTATCAAAAATGACAAAACAACAACAAATCATGGCAGAACCCGTTACTTATTGCTTGAAACAACCTCAATCACAATTGGCGAGTACTATGACGGTTTATGGAAGACCTGAAGCTTACCGAAGAAGAAGAACGTTGTTACCCTCGCCAAAACCCTATTCAAACGATTCTTTAGAAACCTGCAACTGACAAAAAATAAGCTCATAGTTAGATACCTATTATATTATAAACCGAAAATCGAAATGCAGCAAAAGAATACCCATTGCTTAGAGAAATGCTTACCTTCATAATCTTGACGAGAACGATGCCACAGACAACACCAGGAAGCTTTATCCTCTTGTAGTTCTGTGTTTTCTTCTTATTCGTTTCTCAAACATAAGCTAAAACTATAATTTCGATAACCCTTCGAACCAGAGACCTAAACTCTTAAAAACTACATCAACATTACAGTGAGAAACCATGCAAACTCAACCCTTGTAGGAGGTCTCGAGGTCAAACCTCTCCCAAGACCCTTCTACCAAAAAATTCGGCAGCCTGTCGACCACCCCCAACCGAAACAATAGCACAATAACCTGCTTTTCCAAGTTCATAAACCAAAACAGCGACGATGGTAGGGTTACAAATCCAATGGCCCAAATTCATCACCATCGACGGTCTCCACATTGCCAGCAATCTTAGCTTTGGTACAAATGATGTCAACAATAAATGCCTGTCTTACATTACAGGTTGAAAGTGCCACCATGGCACACAGAGGAGCAAGCACAACCAATGCATGGCGCATTACTCTCACACATCGACGAGCACAGTGATGATCACATCTACGTGGATGGTTGGAAAATCCATGTAACAACTGCTTGGTACTAAGCTTTAATTGTAGGTTGGATACGTGATCTCTACCATAGCTTGAGACCGGCGCCAAATTAATGGACCAACAACCTGTCAAGTTATCAAATTCAATGCATGTCAGTAAAAGTCGACGTGACAGTAAACTCTATATTTTCCTTTGTTAACATAACAAGTTTTAATTTCATCATAGTATTAGTAACGTTATGCAAAGATTTCAATTTAATGTTTCACTACATTGTCATCGATCCGACATATTACAATGTTGGTAACATATATTATAGTTTGGATATAATTCCAGTGTTTGCATTTTAATGCAATAGTTTCACCATATGTGTTAATATTGATATTAAACTAAGAATTGATATAGTCGCACCAATATAGTCTTAAGACCTTGAATATGTCACGTTATAGGATGATAAATATTTAGTTCAAGTCTTGATTTGCACCATAGTTAACCTATGGCTAGTATTTGTTTATTTATCTAATTGCTACAAGTGTCTAGTCTCTAGGAAAGACTACATTTGCTTACATAAGACTTAAATAATTATGGAGATAGATAGGATTTATGAACCATAAAAATTATATAGTTAATCATTTCTTTTCATAGGGACTAATAGTGTTGTATAAACTCACAAGCACATATATGCTATAATATATAGTTTGGTAATGGGAGTAATAATTTTCTCCAATCCCCTATCCACTTTTATTCATGCGATACAATGGTAATGCACCATCTTGGTACTACCAGTTAAATGGTGACAACAAGACAGCTAATACAAGGACGACGACAGAACCAGTTAGTACAAGGACGATGACAGAACCAGCTAGTATAATGACGATTACAGTGACGATGCTGCTAATTAGATGCTTATTCAAATAGCTAACTTGGGTTGATTTTACTCAGATACAAGATGAACCATGGAAAGCAAAAGTGTAAGCATGTGAATCGTACATGTATGCTTTTATAAATGCAACAGTCTCTAATTATTCTATTTTTATTTTCGAACGAGGAATTTGAACTCACACGAACTGGAATTTATTGCAATCATGAAACTTCTTACCTATCGTCTGCACATAGAACAGGTCCAATGTTTTAGCGTTACAGCTAAGTAAGCTTCGGGGTCCCTCATAGGACTCCCTTGGACAGCAAAGAATCAAATTGTTAGTATCATCTCAAAAGAAAAAGTATCATATCACATTTCTAACCTGGTATTTGATTTATTACATCAATCATACTTATCATTGCATTGAAAAGTGTCGCATCAAAAGTCTGATCTATTCATGCATTTAACTATCTTAATGATATTTGTTATGAATGTAATTAAGTTGTCACTGTCGCATTAGTTATAACATAATTTTATTTGTGTTTAGTACAAACAGTTGTTTAGTTAACATTGTTACAATTAGCAATTATTATTTTCCACAATTATAAATTATCGTAAACTAAGCTATTATTGCTATTAACAAAAATTTTATTTTTTTATGAAAATATGGGATGTTACAAAAGGTATGAACCAAATTATGAATTTTATATTCCCTTGGGTCGTCACAATATTGCAGCCACTTCCAGGGAGAAGGTTGGCATGGTGGAGTCCCCTAGTGATGAGGCTCAAAATTATGGTGTTAAGGATGAATGCAATGATAGGGATGAAAGTTTGGAGGAGATTCTGCATGATACTCATACGGTATTTGAGCCCACATTTGACAACACACTTGCTGTAGTCAAGCAGTTATGGATTGATTTGGAGAGATTACTCATAGTCACCGAAGAGAGGATGTTGCAAGTGTTGTCCATAACTGATGATGCACATAGATTCATGGAGGATATTCTTGGAAGAGTTGAATTGGAATAGAGACAAGGTGGATTTGATGGGATAGTCTCTAGCTCTGAACTGTGCATCATTAAAGGAGAGATGGAAAATATGAAAGAAGACTACTTGCAGATGTTCATGGATAGAGACATGGCTCTCAAATTTGTTGAAGACAAAGAAACAGTAGAAGGAGAGCAATTTCATATGGAATTGGGAGATTCTCTTCCCTCTTCCATGACTACTACTGATGTGATGTGTGTGGATGGTTGCACATATGTTGCATTGGAGGAGCCTCGTGTGCAAGGTGAGAATGAGGATTGTTCAGTTATGCAAGTGCATGATGGTAGCAGTGATATGGATATTGGTTGTAGAACACTTGTTTCATACTTGGAGGATTATGATCTTTCCTTGTATGAGGAAGACTCATCTATGGAGCATGTACCTAAGTGAATTTCACTTGGACCATGCAGCAATAGTAATATCTTTCCATCTATGGATGGATACATTTCAGAGATAAGGACTTCTAGAGATGAGAGCCCATTTAATGATTCCATTGACATCTCTCACAATGCCCAGTTATATTACCAGCAATATATACATATTTGGATTCCATTTGATGCCATTCATCTACACATGGATTGGGTGGAATATTACATGGCACTCATGGAGACACCTTGCAGAAAGAGTTTTGATCATGTTACGTGGAATTCAGTTATGCAAGCAAGTTGCCATGAATAAATTGGCATAGATCATGTTGAGGAATTAGCCTTGCATAAGGAAGATCTCAGCTTGCCTCTATTGATGAAATTCCCATCCTTGGGTGAGGAATACATGTACATTCTTGTTATACCAACCAACAATGAATACCATGCATCTACTATTTCAATGGATAATATTTATAAGGAGTTGCAGTTGGCCTACTTTCCTTCACTCCTAGCACCTGAGGATGTGAGAGGAAACTGTGGTTCGATGAAGGGACCATTTTTATTGATGTTTAATGAAAATCAAGTGACACATGTGTCTTATTTTCAAATTCATATTGATCACTGGGACACACACTTGGTCCTCTTTCAGTCTAGTGATAAGCAATGGCATCTACCAGTACGATTTGATACTTGTATCATGCACAACAGTGCAAGACGATTCCACTTGAGCCCTTGGGGTGGAATATGTGATTGGAGTATGAGCCATGGGATTGGGGTGTTGTTTGCACATGAGGAGTTTCACATTTTGTTGGGAAGGCACACTGAGTTGATGAGTTGAATTGGGAGTGGCACACTTCCAACATGGTGGATGGATCTTGGCATACCATGGAGTGACAAGTTGTTACAAGCAACGATGATGATGGATGGTATGCATCGGGTACCATGGGATCCAGGAATTCCTTGGAATGATGGAATATCTAAAATATCATGGATATTATTGGAGTGTAGTGGCGGTTCTCATAGTCACATTGTATTCTACCGGTTTGCATGGGATCCTGATATCCTCCTCAATTGTTTTAATTGGGATAAATTTACATTTTCAGCTACAGAGACAGAGGATTTAGGAAATGGGAGATGGTAATAATCAGAGTAGTGTATAAAAAATCATGGTGGATAACCCTCAGTTAGCTTGGATTTTTGGTCCCAACATTATTCATTCCATAAAAAACCTTGAGGAAGCAACTGGAAGGAGAAATGTTTAAGCATCACCATGGACTGTTATTGCTTTAGTACAAACAAACTTGGGAGGGGAGGAATGTCATGTCCTCATTTTGACATCACCATGGAGTTTCATATACCCTCTCTAGTGATCCTTGATCACCCTCCTAACCCATTTGTTCCATGGGTCATTTAATAATTAATTTTGGGAGAAGGCATATAACAGTTATTTAATTAATAAATTTAAATTCCTAAATTACTTTGTAATTATGTTTATTTTCATTAATGATTAATTTTGGTATGAGTTGTGATGCTCATGTGGCTAGGAGGGTGCATGAGGAAAAAGGTGGACCTAACCTACTCAATTGGAAAAGATAGAAACAACAAGGAGTCAACTAAAAGCAAGGTGTCAACTGAAAAAGATGGAAACTGGAAAAAGCAAGCAAAAGCAAAAAGCAGGAAAGTGAGAAAGAAGGAAAGTGCAGAAAAGCATCCAGTTGCAAAAAGAAGGCAACATCCAGAAAAGCTAAGGAGGGCGCAGTTGGTAAAAGCATATGAAAGCACAAAGAAAGCAAGTTTCAAAAGGAAATAAAGGCTGCCAATTCTCTCAAGGAATGCGCCCTCACCTCTCACACATGCCATTTGCTTTCCCATGAAGGTATACAAGTTTATAAAAAGATACTAATGTGCAACATTCACATATTTTGGCTAATTCATTTTGTGTCTAAGAGATTTTGCTTTGCAAGGTTGAGAGATGTGCCTCAACCAAGCTTGGAAGATGTGCCCCAATGCAGTGTGAGTGTTCTAGTTTGTTCACAATCTGATCCAGAGTTATGAAAGTATGATCTACATGCCAGTGACATCCCATCAGTGAAGAATTCAAACCATCAAGAATAGATCTTGAGATACAATTCAATCAGAGAGAGATTTTGGAGAAGATCCACTCAAAGGATAAGTTTCAGTTGGTGAATGTGCCCCCTATGAGCAGTATCTAAGGCATGGTGTGCATTCAGGAGAAGCCACTTGTTCTGTAGTCATCCTCATTTTAGATCTAGTGTAGTTTGATACTCTTCTCTCCTTTTTAAATTCTTCCACATATCATATTGTAATAAATTGATGTAATAAAGACTCCTTAAGAAGTCTGAAAGTAAAATACCTTCAACTTGCTGCTCATAATTCATGATATCATTTAGATGCTATTCATATGTTCAGTCCTGATTCATATTTCCTCTCAAAAGAAGTGTCATGAAGTCTATGGTTCGAATATTCAAGCTTCCTAGTGATTTTCCAGTGCTAGTCTATTGTATTGTAAATGATTGAATATTTTTAATTTTTTGAGAATCCTCTTGGATCCCATATGATGTATTTGATGTTATATTGACCCTTTGATATCATTCATCAACTTTTATAATGCATAATTCTGAATTCATTTGATTTTTCCACACCCCTACTATATTTGCATTGTTTTTGAGCTAGTTTCCATAATGTATTCAATACATGAATGAGTATAGATCCAAATGAGGTGATTCCTATTCCTGATGTTAATTAAGATTAAATATGAATTATTCCATGAATCTCTATTTACAAAATATATTGAAGGTGGAAGGTACGACGGTGATTTCGAGGGTTTCTGAACACTGTACCAACCTTTGGAGTTAAGGAAGGAAGCAACCGTTGGGACCTCCTTGGATTTTGGACTGGGAAGGGACATGAGGGTAGCCGCCGCTGTAGAGGCTTTGGCCTCAACTGGGGCGATGGACAAAGGGAAAAAGAAAAATTTGGGACATGACCCCGTCCTTGGGGACGGGAGTGCGGATGCAGGAACCAGTGGAGTGGTCAATATTGATCAGGTCTCGGTAGAACCGAGGAATCCTGGACAATGCCTGCCAAAGGCTAAAAAGATTCCCAAACTTCAGATAAAATCGGAAAGAGTCAGAACCAACATACAATATATGAAAGAACATGCATTGATAGGAAAATTTGTTGGGATTTGGTCGACTAAGAAAGCACTCATCTGGTGGATCAACACTACCTGGAAACCCCAAGGTCATATGATCTACAACTCGGGGCCAAAGGGTTTTTTACAGTGATTTTCTTTAATGAGGAGGATTGTACTAGGATTTTTGACAATGGACCTTATTTCTTTAATTCTGCAGGGTTGTATCTCCGCCCTTAGAAGGAATGTTTCAACCCAGATAAAGAAAATTTAACTATTGCCCCGGTATGGATATGACTCTACTCTTTACCTACTGAATATGGAAGGAGGAAATCCTTATTGAGATTGGCAATGAGTTGGTGGCGTTTGTTAAAGTCTCGGAACAAACAAAGAAGATGTGATATACCTTGTACGCCTGCATTTGCCTCTATATGGATATATCCCAAGATCTTCCAGAAGGAATTGACATAACTTGGGAGGATGAAGACTGGTTCCAGGCTATTGATTATGAATAGATCCCTTTCCGCTGTCGGAGGTGCCATGAAAATGGGCATTTATTCAGGGATTTTTCGATTAATAAACATCCCAGAGGGAAGATAGACTCAGAAGGAAAAGATCAAGAAGGATTCAAAAAGGTTGCCACCAAGAAATGGCAAGCCAGGAAGGTTGGGGGCCCTGAAATTCACAAGAAAACCATGATCCACAACAGGTTCAAGGTTTTGCAATCAGGGGAAGAAACTACGAAAGGCGCGGAGATAAATAAGGAGGAAAAGGTAGAAGCACCTAACAAAAAGGTGGTGGAAAATACAATCAAGGATCCTGCAATTGACGCAATGGGAGAAGAAGGCTCATCGCCAGAGGAAGGCGGGGATGAAATGGATTTGGGAGATCTGGACCTAGAGGGCCTAGAGGCGGCGTGCATAGTTGAAAATCCGATTCCTATCACCCCGCAACAGGTATCTCTCCTTGAGAAAGCTATCATCAAAACCAAAAATCACAAATATCTGGGTATAACCTCCGATCCAATCAAGGAGTCCGATGGAAAAAATATAAGCAGGGGTGAAAAAAGGGGGAGACGAAGCAATATGCAGAGAATTCAAATGATAGGGAAAAATATGGTTTCCTCGAGACAGTATCCTACTATTGACGCGGCCCTAGCTTCCTCTACCCTAAATCGGTTATAATATGCGGATTACATCCTGAAATATCATAGGCTGCAAGAACCTCCTGAAGACTTGTCTCCTAAGATGGAAGATTGAATTAGAGAAGCCCACAATAGTTGTTCTCCAAGAAACTAAATGCTCCGAAGCGGATCTTCAATCCATCGGGAAGAAAGTCTGGAAACATTGTGAAGTCATAGTGATTGATGCCATTGGTATGGCTAGGGGAATTGACATCCTTTGTAACCCTAAAGAGATTAGTCTGTCGGATTAGATGGCCTCAAGATTCATTTTATCTTCTTCTTTCCATATTTTAGGAACCAGTGTCAGAGTTTTTCTGTCTAATGTTTATGGTCTGTCAATTTCAAACCTGAAGAACTCTTTCCTGAACTCCCTGAGGAGCCTCAAAAGGGAGACTGGAATCCGGCCTTGGATCATAGGGGGAGACTTTAATTTGATTCAGAGTCTGGATGACAAGAGGGGGGGACCTCGCTGTTTGCACCCCAGCAGCGAAGAATTTTTGAAGATAATCGAAACATTGGAGTTGATTGATGTCAAAACCTCCAATGGCTTGTACACTTGGAATAATAAAAGAGCAGGGGACAGAAGCATTGTTTCCAGGTTAGACAGGTTTCTAGTTTCTGAATCTATTATGATGGGAGGTGGGGATTTGACTGTAGTTGTGCTCCCCTCTGCTGGGTCAGACCATTGGCCGATCAGCTTGGAATGGAAGAGAATAGGGGAAAACCTCCAAAGGCCGTTTAGGTTTGAACAATTTTGGATCCTTCATCCGGACTTTCTTGACCAAATGAGACAGTGGTCGAAGACTTGTTCCCCTTTCAAGGGAACCAATATGTACTAGTTCCAACAAAAGTTAAATTACCTTAAAGAAAAAACCAAGAAGTGGAATAAAGAAATCTTTGGGAACATCTTCCATGGTAAGAAGTTGCTTGATCTTAAACTACAAGAGGTACAAAAGGTGGCCATGACTCACGGCTATTCCATGGAGTTGAAAGCACGGGAGCAAAACCTTCTTCAAGATCTCAACCTTAAATAACACCAGGAAGAACTCCTCTGGAAGCAAAAATATAGGAGCCGCTGGCTGAAAGATGGTGAGCGTAACACTAAGTTCTTTCATAAAGTGGCCATCCAACACCGTCATGGGAATAGGGTGGTAAGGCTCAAGAAGGAGGATCGCAACGTGGTGGAAACTCAACCAGAATTGGAGCAGACCCTGAATGACTACTTTGAAGATTTACTGGATGAACCCAATATTGATAGAAGAGTGGAAAGGGAGGCGGTTCTTCGACATATCCTGAGACTGGTCACAGAAGACCACAATAAGCTTCTCATGGAGACTATCAGAATGGAAGAACTCGATGAAGCTATCAAACAAATGGCGGATGACAAATCCTCTGGACTGGATGGATTCACCACCAATTTCTTTCACTCCCGTTGGGATTGGTTGAAAATGAAGGTCCTGGCCATTGTGGAAGACTCCCGGCGGACTAGGAGTATCCTTAAAGCCCTCAATGCCACCTTTCTTACGCACATCCCTAAGGAAATGGGCACAGAGGATCCCAGCAAATTCAGACCTATAGCCCTCTATAATGTTATCTATAAAATTATAACTAAGGTTATAGCTAACCGGCTGCGTCCACTTCTACCCTTGATCATTTATCCTGAACAGGATGGGTTTGTGGAAGGGCGTCAAAGTTTGGATGGCATAATTCTGGTACATGAAGCCATACATTCTATAAAGAAGGATAAAATACCAGGTATGCTTCTCAAACTAGATTTATCCAAAGCTTATGACAAGTTAAATTGGACATTCCTTGCAGGGATGTTAAAATCCTTCAGATTCAGTAATAGTGGGATTGAATGGGTTATGAACTTAGTCTCATCCCCTTTCTTTTCCATTCTGGTCAATGGTACTCCTTCCCAACCATTTCCGGCTTCCCGTGGCATCAGGAAGGGGGATCCTTTATCCCCGTTTCTCTTCATCATCATTGTAGAAGGACTGGGAAGAATGTTGCGGGCTGCCCAGGACATTAATGTTATCTGTGATCTAGACCTTAATGCAGGGTTGACTCCTCAAACTCACCAAAAATTTGTAGACGATACTATGCTAATGGGACCTTCCTCATTTCAAGAAGCTAAAAATATCAAAAAAATCCTAAATACCTTCCTTAGCAGTAGTGGCTTAGAAATTAATAAAGAAAAATCTAAGGTTTATTTCTTCAATACGCCCAGAATTAACTGCAGAAACATCTTGCGTATATTGGAATTCTTTGAGGGACATCTCCCGTCCAAATATCTGGGGGCACCCTTAACGAAATCTACAATTTTCGAAGTCTCCTGGAAAGACCTTCTTGACAAACTCAAGAAAAAATTGGAGTTATGGACGCACCGTGCCCTAAATTTTCCTAGACGTCTCATTTTGGTTAAAGCGGTGCTCCAAGCAATGCCAATTTATTTGTTCTCAGTGTTAGCTTCCCCCAAAGCTGTCCTGAAAAAAATTCGTAATATTCAGAGGAATTTCCTTTGGGGAGGCACCCATGATCAGAGCAAATGGGCCTTGGTGAATTGGGAAACTGTGTGTACCCCAAAGGGTGCGGGTGGCCTTGGTCTACGGGACCCGCTATGTGTTAATAAGGTTTTAGGGGCCAAAATTTGGTGGAGGTGGATTACGCACAGGGAGGAACCATGCGCGATGCTTTGGCATAGGAAATACGCCCCCAACTGGCCCAAGTAGGACCTTATAAGATACAGGGAGGAACATCTTGGTTCGTGCATATGGAAGTTGGCTCAATTGAATTGGGAGCTAGTCAAGAAGCATATTTTTGAGAAATAAGAGATGGATCTTCTGCCTCCTTTCTATATGATGCGTGGTAGCAATTCCCCAGATTAGATTTAAGGCAGGAAAACCTGGAGCTTGTTCAGTATTTATAGAGTAGCCCGTGGGAGAAGGTCCGGGACTTTTGGGAACCGGGACCTGAGGGACAACAGGTTAGACAGTGGAAATTGATTCAATGGTGGCAGACCCTAACCCTGGAGGAAAATATGGACAATTTCTATGAGGAAATTCTCAAGCGCCAAATCCCTGTGGCCATGGGACTGGACAAAATCAGATGGGGATACTACAATACGGGGAACTTTAATATTGTTGAAGCAGTTGGCCTTCTGGAGGGTTACAATAGGATGCCTCGCGATGAAAAACAAAAAAAAGTATGGCTAATGAACCACTGGCCTAAAATTGCCACTTTTGGGTGGTTGTTGATTCACCGCCGCATTTTGACTTGGGAAAACTTATGTAAAAGAGGTTTCTCAGGGCCCTCGCACTGCTGCATGTGTAAGCTCGAAAGTGAATCTATCAACCATACGAGTGCCCACTGGTCTCTTCTCTCTGGTGCAAGGGGGAAGAAAGATTCAGAAAGACAGCCAGAGTATGTGGCCATCTGGATTTGTCCCTGGCAAATTGGCAAGCGCAACCGTTCAAAAGTAAACTTCTGAATCATATTTGGGAACTGTTCCCTGGGTTTGTGGTATGGGGAGTATGGAAGTAGAGGAACTTAAGAATCTTCGAGGATAAGCAAAGAAGTATAGAGGCAATTTGGCAGGTCCTTGAAATGCATCTAAAGGAAACTTTATATATTAAAAAATTTCCCCCGGAAACGGGATGTGTAGATCCTACTGAAATACTTATTTTGAATGCATGGGGAATTTTTAGCTTACCTAGATGTCCCGACGAATTGCATGATAGGAGGGTAAAACCCCTCAATCGTGACTTTTGGCAATCTCCACCGGATGGAACTTCTAAAACTCAATTTCAACGGGGCCGCAAAAGGAAACCTAGGCCCTACTGGCTTTGTGGGAGCCATCAGAAATAACTTTGGCCTGGTGATGGGCATTTTCTGGGGCAACCTGGGAGAAACAACCAACAATGTAGCGGAATTAGAGGGCCTGGTTAATGGCATCAGATGGGCAATAATGAAGAATTGGTTACCTATGATCATGGAGGGTGACTCCAGTATCCTGAAAACAATGGTGGGTCATATCCAGAGGGGTGCAGCTATCTCTAAGGTTTCGCTCAACTGGAGATGGGAAGGCAGTCTAAACCAGCTCCAGCAACTCTTGATCACATCTCCGGCCATCTAGTTTTTACATGCGCAGTGTAAGGGAAATAGGTTGGCGGGCGAGCTGGCCAATATGGGTGTTGTGGCGCATTTTGCTTTCAAAGATGGCTCCCTTGATGAGGCATGCAATCACGTGGCCAGACGATGCTGTGCGGAGATCGCAGCCATTGATCTCAATCACCGGGCGGTAACCACTTGCCACGGGGACGAAGAATCACATGGAGGCAGGGGGAAAGGACACTTGCAGATGATCACTCGATGCATGTTAGCGATCAACTCTCTAATGATGCAACGTACAGTGGTGATATCAATTCTCCAAGTGGAGTTTAGGCCAGTTAATTGGCGGTTTTTAAACACGCGCCTGTCTGGTCACATCTGTTTAACTCATCTTAATGCCTTGTACCAGGGGAAGGACAGGGATATGGTTAGTATCATTATGAGGAGTAGGATTAAGTACAGAGATGATGGTAGTCTCGATCTCAGCGGCTGGGAGGGTACTGGCTGCAGAATGTTTCGCAGGCTCATCACCTTTCAGGCATGCGAGATATCTGGTAAGTACAGAATGGTTATTATTGGCACTAATGGAAATTTATGGACGGGTACGAAAACCATTTCCAGATGCAGTGTCCGGGATTATAAATCCACGGAGGATGATGAGGGCAGTCAAATACGCATTGATAAATCCGGTTTCCTCTCCCAGTTTCCTGGCATGTTGTTTTGGTTTAATTTTCGATTTAGCTGGTTTAATATTGCCGGTGGCTTCTCCTCGACGTCTGGCACCATATTTCTGAGAATTATGACTCCTTGTATTCGCCTGTGTAGTCGTTGTGGGTCGAGGAGGAATCCTAGGGTGAGGGGGAGAAACATTGGGGAAGGGTCCACCGCTCAAGCTAATACCCATGAGGATTCTGGTCCCCTTAATTTTGATTGTGCGCACCTCTATCTTGATGAAACGCCAATGGCCATTGAGGGCCAGATTGCTCATATGGAAATATCCTTGCAGAATGAGGTTGAGGCAAACCTGGGTCACCAGATCACTACCAATCCTTTTTGGGCATGCAGAATCTTATTGGCTCGCAAATTTCAAGCCCGCAAGAACATTGTCAAGAACATGAAGGAGGTAATTGAGGGTATGAAAGTCACACAGCAGAATGAAATGGAGAGCACTTGCACTCTGGAAGCACTGATGGAAGATCTCAGTATCCACTCCCCGCAGGCTGCCAGGCGCGGGGAGCCAGGGACCTTAAGGTCTGCAAAATATTTGTTGTTTGGACCAGACTGACCCCTCTAGGTGTTCATGCTGAAGGTTGGTGATGCCTCCCATTTTGTTTTGTTGCATTGGTATTTGCTAGTTTCTTTTCATGGTTGGCATGTGGTAGGGTTTTCTTTCTACGTCTTGGCTCCTTGCATGGTCTTCTCGGTGGATGTCGGTTTCTGTTGTTATCTGTTACTGGTCCTTTTAGGGAACTCTCTGGACTCCATTCTCTTTTTAGGGTCCTTTGGGTTGATTGTAATTTTGGTTCCATTGTTCTCTTGGCAACGATGTAATTTTGGGCTAGCCATCCTTTTCTCCTCTGGGATGGGCCTCCTGACTGTTTAGCTCCTTTTGTGGGCTTCTTGTATCATTTTTGTACTATATTAATAGAATTTTGCCTCTCTTACTCAAAAAAAAAAATGAATTATTCCATGTGTCATATTAGAAATTCATGAGCCTCTTAGCCAGTTTTGGAAGTCTTGAATTCTAACTAGTTGTGCAATACTAGAAGGAAATTTTGCTTGTATCTTTGTGATAATTCCCGAGAACCGTACAAAAATTGTTGGAGTGAAAATTGAATTTATATTGATTGTAATTTGATGTTAGTTATCCCTCTTAGGTCAGAATCCTTCAATAATAGCTTCCAGTTAATGTATAGTTGAAGTACTAGTTTGCATATGTTGGGGTGCCTAGGGGCATTGGAGTAGATTTCATCTTGGATGACTTTGAAACATCAATGTTACCAGTGATTTTTGAAAACGTATTAACATCTATCATATTCCTCCTCCTATTCAAAGAACTTAATCTTGCTTATGTACAGTCAAACTAGCTCACTGAGTCCATTGTTTTACACTAAGTCTTGTAGGAGATTGAGTTAGTGTATCATCAACCTTGGTTGGTACATTAGACATGAATTTCCAAGGATAAAATTTCTGAAACATCCCAAGACTTCACAAGGTTTTATAATTTAATTGAAGATTCGCCAAGATTTTACAAGGTTTTATAATCTAATGAAAGATTCGCCAAGATTTTACAAGAGTATATAATCCAATGAGAGATTCACCAAAAAATTATATATATATATATTACAACATTGATAAAATAGCCTTCATATTTTCCTATATATCATGATGTTTCACCCATTTATTATACATAGAAATTTAGGGGGGGTTCTTAAAATTTTCTCTGGAGCCTGAGTTAGTATATGCTTGCAGGGATTTCATATTTAGAGAGTCTGAAGATCCTAAAGAAGACTCCAAGGGGGTACTTTTTCATAAATTTACTCTCGTCACCCGAAAAAGTGTAAAATGATATGAGAGAGAACTCTTCTAGCCACAATGAACTAGAGTGTACCTTTTTCGTAAATAATCCACAAAGGTTCGGAAAAGGGGTAAATTTATACCTATGTGGATGTCCCTTCAATTCATTTAGTGAGTCTAAAGTGAACAAGTATACTCGGCGATCTTGTCAATTTTAAGGAGTCTAACAAGAGCTTAGAGACAACTCCATATGAGCGGGAGCTTCATTAAAGGTGGTCAACACATAATAAAGAAAGAGTATGTGGTTATTGTTTTGCGGATCACAATATATTGGGGAAAATACCGAAAAAAAATAAATTGACGACATGGGAACCAATTATGGCATGGTGTAATATCTATGGTGGCTCATATAGGATAGGTCCTAACCATGGAATAACAACGATGATAGAGGGAAAATGGAAGGTTAATCTCGCAGTACCGAGTGAAAAAAGGGGTCCTAAGACATAAAATATGGTGAGGTATAAATGCAAAGCAACGTGCAAGAGGAACCTAACCAAAATTCCATGAGTAACAAATCTTTTTTAAAGTACCAATATGGACAAAACCTTACAAAAGCACATGTTCACTCAATGACCTAGTCAAAAACACTTTGTTAGTGGTCATAATTTAAAAGTATGACATAAAAGAACACTAAACTATATAAAGTGGGTAAAAATCAAAAAGAAAATTACCACAAATAGTAAAAAGGGATGAGAGCAAGTCCTTTTACCATTTTACCATTTGAAGGAGCAAAAGAGCCCTAGTGTTTCAATCGTTGCTCACAACCAATCCAGTGGATGAAATCAAAATCTATCAGTTGAAGGTAGTTCCTATATCTCTCCTCTGTATTTTCATATAATTTTTAATGGTTTTTTGTGGATTTTTTGAATTTTTATTTGGATTTTAAATTTATCTTTTCACACCAGTGGGTGGATAAAGTTACATTAGCGGGTTCGATGAAAACCCACGGTGAAGGGCTCTTCACTCGCGGTCCGACCACTATTGTACTCGGTGAAACTCGTGGGTGACACATTTTAAAATAAAAAAATCAATTCTCACTCATATAAATGGATGTAATGTAGAAATGGTGCTCACATGGAGGGAAAGGGAGCATGAGACAATGGATAGAGAGGCTATGCGAGATCCATTGACTCTCTATGCCTTATGCCACTGTGGTCTTTTAAAATTCTTATGCACATCCAATATGAGGGCACAACCCAATTTACTTCAAAGATTAATGCAATTATGGGATCCAGATCAGGGAGTATTCAATCTCCAAGGTGAGACATTAGAGCTCACAATAGACGACATCTATTTTATCACCAAATTCTCTCATCGGGGAGAGGTTTTTAACCTCAAGGGCACTTTTTGAGGAGCGGGGGCCCTCTCAGTGCAAGACTACATTAACACTTATTGCATAGTTGGAGCAGAGAAAAGTGGCACTCAAGTGCCAATTGGGCATATAGCAAGCTTTATGTTGAAAGTAATTTTGAGTACTATTAACCGAGTGGGCAGGAGTGTCGCTCAACACTTGGCTTCTCATAGTTATATGCAATTTGGTGTGGAATGCTTGTGCAATGTGATCTTTGACTAGTGCATCAAGATATTGGTGAACATGAAGCACCAATTAATTGAGTGTAACATGGGGAAAAAGAAGAATTTTGGATATGCGACTATCTTATGTACCTTCTTCTTTGAGAGAGTTCCAGGTTTGAGTCCTAGAGTGGCCCTTCCACTGGTTGACCGTCGTGAGCCGAAGATGAATCGTTGGGGTGAAGTATTTGTACGAAAAGGAGGGGGATATACGAGTACTTCCTATGATGAAGAGGAATTCTTAGGGTGGTGGAGCCGAAAAGTTACTGCATTTGAGCAGTTTTTTTATGCTAGGTTGGAATTCCATGGTGACCCAGAACTCATGCTCCCTCCAGGAGCAGTTTGGGCAGACATAAGTAACCATTTTTGTTTTTTCATTATTCAATTTTTATGAATTTTGTTATGAATATGTACATATTTATGTTTTGGTGAGTTTAATTATTAATAACATACTTGATGCATATGTGGGACCAGTGAGGCCAACCAGACACCCTAGAGTGTTCATACGACCATCAAAGTTGGGCGGAGCAGAGGCCATGCTTCAGACCATTGAGGGGAGGATGAACCAATTAACACATGATATACCTACATATTGGATAGATCACATGCCTATGGATATGTAGGAACATGTAGTGGGTGTGCCCCCTGCATGGATTAGGCTACTTCGGAAAGTAGCTAGACTGGTTATCTGTTATAGAGAGGTCATCGCTGAGGAGGCTGAGGATCCCACCTCTCCTTAGGTACATTTACATCATTTTGAGGCTATATGCCTGATTTTTGTATATTGATATGTATAGAGATGGATACTCAAGCATTTTTATTATTTTGGACCTATATATACATCTACTGATTATATACATGTTTCTCTTATGTGTGTGGTTATTTATTTACTGTGTATGATACAAATTCCAGTCAAGTATATAGTTTGCATATGCATCAGTTACAATGTTTTGGTTTCTTTAAATGTCTTGATATATAATAGAATCAAAATGTATTTCAAGAAATTTAAATTTAAAGAACTGATGTAATAACAAAGAATCCCTGACCCGATACTCACCAATGAGCTGAGACACGATTAACTGAGAATCAAGCCTAACCTGCAAACATGAAATGCCATGGTGAAATGCATCTCAGAGCAACTCTATAATAGCACTATACCCTGCCATATTATTAGTAGCAGGTCCTATACAAGCACCTCCTGACGAAACCAAGTATCATGTAGGTGAGTAAATAACCCAAGCAACTAAGGTGAGGTTACGAGTATGGTGACTAGTGCCATCATGGAATCCTACAAACCACTCGGTTGACATCTGAAACATAGCCAAAGTTACATGAGAAACAAGAAAATAAAAACTCTACAACTATCTACAAGAAAAACTATATGGGCTATGCATAATATTTCTTTAGATAGATCCCATTACTTGGCTCCAACAGCTTATACCCATCATAATCGACCAATTCATATGACCCTTTCTTCAAAACCTTGGATACTACATAAGGTAAAAGCCAGATAGACTTGAACTTGCCTGCCCCTAAAGGATATTTGTCCTAATCGTAGACCAAAATAAGGTCTCCTTCAGAGAAAACCCTAGGTTTAACAGACTTATCATACTGACTTTTGACTCTTTTTTGTGTGCTTCATTTGCAATGAGCGCATCTCTGTGTTGTTCATCAAGATGTTCAAAATGAAGTAGACGTTCTTCCAAAGCAGATGTCTTAGGTAAAATTTGAATAACCAACTTTAATGATGGTATTTCGCACTCAACTGGTGTGACTACCTCTAGGCCGTGAACAAGATGGAAGGGTGAAAAAATGGTAGCAGTCTTAATGGTTGTTTGATACGCCCAGAGAGGCGGATATAACATAATGTGCTAGTTTGACCTATTATCATTAATGGTGCGCTGGAGAATGGTTTTCAAAGTTTTGTTTACTACTTCAACTTGGCGATTCGCCTACGAGTAGAAAGGAGATCATGTCTAAATCCAAGCAAAGTAGTCAACTCGGTCATCATATTATTTTGAAAATGTCTATCGTGAACTGTAACGATCTCTCTAAGAATACTGAACCTCAAGATAATCTAATTGAATACAAAATAGGTTGCAGTTTCACCATCTTCCTTAACAGTAGGCATTGCCTCTGACCACTTAGTAAAGTAGTCTACTACGACAATAATGTACTGATGCCCCCTAGTAGAAACCAGGTTGCATGTCATGTAATCAATCCCCCACTTAGTGAATTGGACTACTACGATGATAGGGAATAAGGGAGCAAGATGTGCCTGCATATTTTTGGTGAAGAGATGACATAGATGATAGTGCTTAACAGCTTCCACACAATCCTTAAATATGGTGGGCCAAAAATAGCCAAAACGTAGTATTTTCTGGGTTGTTTCCAACTCAGAAAGATGACCCCCACATGCTCCACTGTGGGCATCATTCAGAACTAACTCAGCCTCTCCAATAGTTAGGAAATGACGCAAGATGGAATCAACCTCTCGTCTATACAAAGTATCAGAAACTATGAGGTAACTCTTAGCGTTATTTCAAAGTTTTCAATGCTCTTCTCTTGAAAAAGTTGGTGGACACTTCAAAGTCTAGAAATAAATTAGAATACCCCCATACCATTGATCAGATGTAGAAATGAGGAATATGTGTTCATTGGGAAATGAATCCTCTTCCATGTTAAAATCCTCACCACTAGGGAACTCGAAAATGAGCTCGGCAAACACTAAGGACTTTTTAGATTTAGCAGACTGAAAAGTGAGATCAAAATATTGAAGGATAAAAATCCATTTATTAGGTTTTCCCCCGATTATGCATCGAGTTAAAACGTACTAAAACAAATTGATGTCTACAATGATTGTAGTGGTTCACAACAATATGTAATGGTGGATCCTATGAATTGCATGCACAGCTGCAAGTGCCTACTTCTCAACATGAGAATAATTAAGTTCAGGTCTCTCCAAAGCATGAATGAGGTAATAGATGACGTTCTCTTGAAGCTAATCATCCTCCTGAATTAGAACTATGCCAATTGTAGAATCCAATGCATCAATATATAGGATAAAATCTCGAGTGTAATCCGACAGACTCGACAAGGGGGCTGATAAGAGGGATTTCTTCAAAGCCTCAAACGAGTTTTGATTAGCCTCATCCCATAAAAATGGGGTGTCTTGTTTCAGTAGATGCATAAATCCTTTTGTTATTTTCTCATAGTTAAAAATGAAACGTCTGAGGAAGTTGGACATGCCCTGCAAACTCTGAAGTTGTCTAATGTTGCGAGGAGGAGGCAATTTGATGATAGCCTCAACTTTCAACGGATCGACCATAATGCCTTTACTGGACATGATCAAAACCAGACTTGAGTTTTCCAAACTCGACACAGAACACACATTTATGAGGATTCAATCGAAACTTGTAGTGGCTACATCGTTCAAACACAAGTCATAAGTGATCTAGATGATCTCTTCTCTTTCGAGATCGCCTGGGTAGATCATCTAGGTAGGCTTCGACTATATGTTTGATATCATGGAAAGCATAGTTCAATATTCATTGGAAGGTAGTTCCATCATTCTTTAAACCAAAATGCATATTCCTATAGGCAAAGGTACCCCAAGGACAAATAAAAGCAGTCTTATGTTGATATTCGGGTTTTATTTGAATTTGATTATATCCCGAGAATCCTTCCATGAAAGAAAATACTTTCTTTTCCCGCACACACATCTATGATCTGGTCGATAAAAGGTGTGGGATAATTATCTTTAGGACATGCTTTGTTGAGATCCCTAAAATCGGTGCGAATGCAGATAATACCTTGCTTCTTGTCAAACAGAACTGGGTTGGAAACCCATTTCGTCATTGCAATAGGATAGATAACCCCAACTTTCAAGAGATTTTCAACCTTGGATTTGACAATTGTAGCTTTACGTGGGTTAACTGGATGAAGCTTCATTCTAACTGGTTTCACATTCGGATATTTCTTAATCTTGTGTTCAACTATAGATGGGTCAATGCCTAGAATCGCCTCATATGACCAGGCAAAGACATCGCATAATTATTTAAAGAGATCAGTGTACAAGACAACTTCTTCAGGAGAACAACTTGCACCAATGAAAATATTTTCCACGATATCAGTTTTTATGGAGATATTGATCGGAATTGTAGCCGATATATTGGCCATGTTTCCTTCATAAAAAATTATGTGTTTCACTAAAGGGTTAACAGGATGATCAAAATATCCACGAAGTCTCACTCGAAACTCCTGATTCTCAATTCTTTATAACTCTGGAAGGAAATAGGATCTATGATGCATGTTTTCCCAAGGGTGATCAATGCCTACCATTACTTCCATAATAGCCTCATCTGTAGAAAAAACCATGTCTAAACAGTCGAAAGAATGAGCGGATTCTATCACCCATGCAGGTGCATAATCAACATCTAATTCCTCGGATATGGAAGGAGTCAGGATGGGATATATGCTCGTTTGTTGTAATTCTTGATAAGCAAATTCCACCACAGATCGGGTCACCATTGGCTCATTCTAAGTAGGTAAGATCCAAGTATCAGTTCTATTCGATATTGTGAACATATCCTTGGATACTAAAACATTGTGTTGAGTACTCATTGAACCAAGGTAACTGAAGGGAGTAGACAAATCAAAAGTTCCCATAAGAGAAGAATATAAACCTACTCCCAAACTCTTGTTGGGTGGACATTCCTGATCAATCATCGGGATATTTGATTCTAAAGAGGTTGTGTTATTTTTTCGGGTGAAGGAAATTTGATCGACTATGACGATTCTTTCTTCGTGAGGAAACATCAAGACCTGAAAAACAGACGATAGAATAGCTTGCATCGCATACATCCAACTCATTCCTAGCAACAAATTGTAGTCAAGAGGAGCATCAATAGCCTCAACTTCTATCAACACCGATTTTTACGCTAACTGGATTTCGAAGGAGGGTAAAATCCCATGTGGACAAAAAGATCTTCCATCAAAATCATTAAGCAATGTGATTGAAGGGACTAACTCAGAGGAGCCTAAAGATCTGCAGCAGGAAATGGCCATTATGCACGTAGATGCGACTTCATCCACTAGGGTTCATACAATAATTTTAGATCCATGGACTACATCAATTTGGAAAGCAACGTGATACATAAACCGGGGTTTGAAATTGGGCATATCAAACTTTGCCAACAAATTTGATGAATCAAGACTTCCAATTGCTGCCAGAAGTGCATTCCGTTGTGAAGGGAAACTTTGCAAAAATTCTAAAGTTGACAAGGAAAACAGAGTTTGGGCTAATTCTTCCACAATAGAATAGTTTGGAGCAGCCCTCGCATTGGTATTGTATGATGCACACTTATAAACACCTTTCGATATCTTAGGCATAGAGTTTGTAGGCCTCTCAATGTGAAGAGGAGTGGACACCTTAGGACTCTCTTTGTCTTTTTGCGATGATTCTGGGGTATAGTTTTTTGCTCTAGTGTGCAATAAAGTTTCTGAGCGAATCATATTGATATGGGATTGGTCAAATGGTGTGGCACCTTGGGTTCCCCCAGCACTTGAGCCACCAGAAGCCATGTTTTGTCCCTTGGGAAAATAATCCTTTAGGACAACGGATTTCTTTTGTTAAAGAAAAGCAAGTAAGATAAATCGTGGTTGGTTTAGTTGACTATTGGAGCAAAAAGAAAAAAATAATGAGAAAGTAAAGAGTTTTCCATTATATATGAATGGAATCCATACTTTTACACATTTGAACATAATTCCTCTTGGTTCCTATGCTGTGCTTATTGGGATGGATTGGTTGGATGCACATCATGTTATTTTGGACTGCCATAAAAAGACTCTCACTTGTCTTGATGAAGAAGGAGAGAAGAAGATAGTGAAAGGAATTCCAAGTCCTATTTGTTAGAATATGAAGCCAATATCTAGATCTCCAATATCATTTCCATAGAGTTGTCAACTAGGTGTGGGGGAATATCCCCCGAGGTGAAAATTTCTAGACCCTTCCAGTATATTTTGGCTCCTTCTAAAACCCTCATATGTATTGTATAAAAGGGGAGTGTACCCCAGAATTGTAATACAAGAGAGATAGAAGAAATCATTTTAATAGGAATCAGGCCATAATTGCTTAAAGAGATGTAATAGGAATTGTAAAGATTGGGCATAATCTAAAGAAGACACAAGTTAGGAAAAAAAGTTATGTCGATAAGGGCATAGTAGCAAGAGAATTCAAAGTTTGTGATCGTGTGTATTTAAAAGTTAGGCTAAAGAAGAGTTCATTGAAATTAGAAATTTGTTCCAAGCTAGCACCTCGATATTGCGGACCTTTTGAAATATTAGCTAGGATAGGTCATATTGAAATTGAGCTTGCATTTCTTGCTTGAATAAAAATTCATAATGTATTTCATGTGTCATTATTGAAAAAGTATATACCTGATCTTAAACACATTATTGACTGGACTATGATTTAGGTGGATCCAAAAGGAGATATTCCAGTGCAGCCAATGTGCACCCTCGACAAGAAGATTACATATCTTAGGAATAGATCCATAAGATGGGTAAAGTTCCAAAGGATGCATTACAATCCTAATTGAGCAACATGGGAATTGGAGGATGCAAAGCGGGAGGCATACCTGCAACTATTTTGAAAAAAAAATTGTAATTTTTTTGTACATGTGCATAGTCCTAATATGCACCAATGTTGGTGCATAAATTAAGGGGGAGGGGAGTGTAACACCCCATTTTTTACCCCAAGATGTAAATATGATGTCATTATAAGCAAAGTCTAGAAGTCGGATATGAATAGTTGAGGATGACCAAATGTATTGTAAATATGCATATTCAATTTTAATATATAAAAAAATCCCTAATAGATACAAGTGAGGAAGGATGAATAAGAGATGGGGGGATATGATTTTCCACAAGTGGGGGGAGGGAGAGGGACTAACAAGTGATTACCCTAGCTAATGTCCCTAGTCTTCATTAACAAATTTTACCCAAACTTCTTTAACCATAGTTGTGTATTGATTTAATTGATTATGGGATTAGTTATCGCAAGTGAGATTAAATAAGAGGAAACTGGTCACTTATAGGGAAGCCACTTGTCATTCATGGGGGAAGGGAGAGGGACTAACAGGTGATTACCCTAGATAATGTCCCTAGTCTTCATTAACAAATTTTACCCAAACTTCTTTAACCATAGTTGTGTATTGATTTAATTGATTATGGGATTAGTTATCATAAGTGAGATTAAATAAGAGGAAAGTGGTCACTTATACGGAAGCCACTTGTCATTCCATATTCATGCATATATCCTGTTATAAATTCATTGACTCATCATTCATTCATTCTCTCATTCAGCAATAGATATCATCTATTCTATGGTGTCTCTAGTTGGTAATCCAAAGAAAGATTGGTGTTTCATAATCTATCACTCTAGCCTACCCTGGTAAATGACACCCTAGCTACCTTGATAAATTAGTGCACCCTGATATTAGGGAAGCTGGCCTACAATGTGACATCACTGGATCCTATTCATAGAGTATTATTGGCCAACTTGCACTAGAGAGCCATAAGGGGAAAGGTATGGCCCAAGGGATTGCTGTGCAAAGAAATGTGTACTTTCCCTGGTGTTGTGCAGACCGATGGAGAATTAGTGAGGAGTTTGGGATCAGTTGTGGATGGGGCTTCCGCACCACTTGGGTAGAGGATATGTACAATTAGGTGAGGAGCACTCTAAGATGAGTGTGGCTATAAATTTAAAAGGAAGAAGTATAATTTCACCCCTTATTGATAGACCTTGCTCAGGGGTGGCATCTATCAAAGAAAGAAAAGGCTTGACAGATTTCCTATGGCTGGGAGGAATGTCCTTTGCTTGTAGCTATTTGGAGGACATTTATAAAGATAAGTTTCAAATGCATTTGAATGACATGGAATATGTTTTTTTTATGTGTTTGTTGAATTAATTTAATTGAATTGTCTGTGCACATTCATGACTTATTGAACACGGTTTGAATGTATTCATGGTACGGGGAGGTCGCACAAAGATGCTCCCCAAAATCATTGCAAAGGGGTTGCGCTAGCGGGGAAAAAACAAACTCATGCACGCACCTAAGGAAGAGTGCATGCGCCATTAGGTTCGGTACCAAACCTAGGTGCATGCGCGTTTATAGTGCGTACACACTCAAAAGCGTGCACACACCCCTGTTAATATAATTTAAAAAAATAGGGTAGAGGTATTATATTTCCTTCCATTGCGGCCGAACATCACTCACTCATCGTGTGCACGTAGATACAAACCACCATTTTCACCATTTCCACTCAAAAAATCTCTCAATCCATCGACCAAGTGATCATCAAGTGCATTGGATAGGTAAGATCCATGTTTTTTGTCATTTTATTCATTTTTGTTTATTTATTAAATTTTTAATAATTTCCAAGTTAGTAAAATAATAGAGAAATTTTCATTTGCAGAGTGTAAACCTATACAATGAATGAACAAAATGTTAACATGGATTCCGGTGGAACACAAGAAAACACAAATCTTGGAACCAATGAAAACCCTCAACAAAATCCAAATGCCCAAGAAAATCAAAACCCCCAACAAAATTTTGACCAAGACGACTTGAACCATTATGTAAATGAAATGAGAGTGCACACTCGAGAACTAACAAACACAAGGGAACCATCTCGAGTATCCCTTTCCACCTCAATTGAGAGCTCAATTGACTCCCTCATCCATGCGCATCACCAATTGACTGACATGACTGAATATAGAGCTAGGATGCGGGAGTATTATTCCACAGGAATTTCCAAGGAGGAAATAAAATAATTGAATATTACAAAGGACCAATTATACAATATGTTCATTGATCCAAGAACATAACAACCATTTGATAGTATAAATCCACATGTTTTCATGGATTGGTGTCATTTCCAACCATGGAGGGACAATTGGATTCATAGGTGGTTCATGGTTTACGATAAACCTCCCTGCAATAATAGGGAGGTTCCACAGTACTTCCTTTGGCAACTGTGGGTTGAGTTTGGGCTCAGTTTACATGTCAACTATTTTGACATAACCGAGTTCTAGGGTGTTGGGCATGGCTCTTCCCAAGATCGACCTGCTTCCAGGAGGAACCCACTAAGAGGGCCACTAGCACCTAGGCGCTATCCCAACCCCTCTCCCCATACACCTGAGTTACCCCACAAACTTGATCAGATCGAGGGGGTGATGAGGAGTGTTGCACGTGGACTCCTTAGACACATTGCCATTGTAGCAACGACTAAAATGGAGAGATAGGTTGACCCTGATAGAGACTTAGGTGAAGGGCCTTCACGATAGAGTCAGGATAGACCTATGACTAGTGGTAGCCATGTTGGGCCTTCTAGTTAGACAGGGATAATGCCACATCTTTGTCCCCATTGTGGGCACACTTTCCCTAGCCCGATTGAGGGCTGTTATATGGAGTAGGTTAGCACTTTTTTTAATGTATTTTCAATCATCACTTGATAATTTGTAAAGTAATTTTAAAGTATTTTTGTTTGACTTAAACTATTACTTCAATGTACAGTTATTTAGAGCTGAGACGTCGTCTTGGGAGAATGTAGGATCTCCCAACCTGGACCCAGCAATGGCAGCTGCAACTAAAATTGTGGTACCTCACACGGAGGTATTTTTAGTACCTCACACAATATTGTTATTACTTATGGAATTTCTATTATTTATGTATTTATATTTATGACATACATGATGATAGTTCATACAATATTTTTGAATATTTTGATTGACTAAAGAATTACTTGTTTAATATGTTCATAATGTGCATGCATTTTGGTGTCCAAATCTATGCTCATACTTCGATGATCAACCATCTCCTCCAGGGATCGACAGGTCACCATATACACAGGTACAATGCGTAGTTAAAAGCACGCTTTTAATTTGAATTTTCACGACTTACTATGGTTTAACTTGATTTTTGTTTACTAAACTATGATATTACAAATTTATATGTAGGTGCCACCAATAGCTGCAGGTGACACAGTTCCCCGTCCCCACTTTAGTCCCATGTTTCCACCCTCTCCCATGATTTGCCCCCCTATCTTCCATCGAGACCCCTCCCTCCATCCACCCCCTCCCTTCCATCCAACCTCCCCTCTCCGTCCATACTCCCCCCTCCGTCCATCCTCCCCCCTCCATCCATATTCCCCATTCGTCCACGCCCCCCCTTCTATACATCCTCCCCCATTCATCCATGCCCCCCCCGTCTATCCATCCTCCCCCATTCGTCCACGCCCCCCCTTCCATCCATCTTCCCCCCTTCATCCACAACCTCCCTTCTATCCATCCTCCTCCCTCTATCTAAGACCACCCTCCCATTTACCATACCTCAACATCCCTCCTAGCCCTTTTGGGTCGATACCCCTTATCGTACATCCGGTAGGGGTTCATCGTCCATGACGTCCTCCTCCACCCCATACCACCATGTCCTCTTCCACTATATCTTCTCCTATTCCCACCACTATTGTGGCAACTACTATTCCAGTATACGCCCATGTATCTACACTGGTTGCACCCATAGTTGCTGCAGCTACATTTGTGCCCCCCACCATGATTGCATCGGAGCAGGTTGTCTAGCCAACTCCTCCACCTACTAGCCCTGAAGCCCAGCCATGTCCATTGTCGGAGGTGTTCACGGTGAGAATCAAGTTAATTTATGAAAATGTTTTGATGCACTAACGAAAATTAATTTAAGCAATTATTATTTTTCAATGAAATGATTGTCGTAAATGTTGTAGGGTGGAATTGCTAAGAGGCTCAACAGATCTAGGACACCTACCTCACGTCTCCCACTTGCATCAGTAGTGATTTATTTAAGATTTGAATTCTACATTCATTTTATAAATGTGGTAAATGTTACAAATGCTTGAAAATGATGGTATCTTATATCATTTGTTTCAGAGCCTAGAGAGACGGTCTACTCCTGCACGGAAGAAGACCCGAGATACCAGTAGCTCCAAGAAGAGGAAGATCGATTTTGGAGATGCGCCTGGGACTAACTGGGGTGGTCACAATGCTTGACACACCATGTTATGTACATTAGCCACAATGTGGCACTTTTGGGCACCAGTTGCCATGTACTTTGTATCTACAACACGAGTTTCCATGTATTTTGGATCTACGACACGAGTTACTGGATTTTTTTATAGGGCATGAGTTGCCATGTATTTTGTATCTACAGCACAAGTTCCTGAATTTTGTATAGGGCATGAGTTTCCATGTATTTTGGATCTATGGCATGAGTTGTCGGATTTTGTATAGGGCACGAGTTTCCATCGTATGTACATTGGAAACCATGTTCCACTATTTGCCAGAAAATTTATATGTTTGTTCAAGTTTTGTTCCACCATGGTTTTATCTCATGGATTTGGAAATATGGTATAATGTACATGTTGGCCTAAGCTTTACTAATGTTATGATCATATTATGTTTTCCATCCATTGAGAAGGTTGTCACAAGTGTACATATCCATCATATAAAAAATTTCATGCTACAATCAATTTCAAACCATTGACGGGATGAACATACACCATGCACCCTTTACAACTCAACCAAATCAATTATCTGCAATAAATACTAGTTATGGTCCTAGAATCAACCATGATCATTTGCAACAAAAGTGTCAACCATGCCATAACAACATTTCAATCATCTAATAAATAATTAGGTTTCTAAAATAGGTTTCTGGTGCTAGGTACAATGTTTTTCTAGTTGTATGCACCCTTGCCATATAGATGAGAAACTATGCATATATGTGTATATAATGATTTGGATTCAAATGTATGCACTTGAAAACATATGTACAATGAAAATGATTTAATTTTTATATGTATTATAATTTAGGCAAGGGATTAGGCTACATAATAGGGTTTCATTGTGATTAGAATACAAACTAGGGTTTACGCTACCAACTAGGTTTTTTAGGCTAGGCTCTCGTGTTTCTAGGATAGGCTCCAAGATCTAGGGTTACCAGCTTAATGTTGAAATCTACTATCATGACATCATTTTCACCAACACCATTCCCACTACCACAATCACCATCAAGCCTCGTCATCCTCTTGATCGTGGTGCCACCATCCTCTTCCCCATAAATCATCCATCATCCACCATCAACCTAATTCACTTTGTCTCATTGTCACCATCACCATAGCTATCCTCACGCCCGTATCACCATTGTCATCATTATGCTCATTGTCAACATTCTCACCATCATGCTCATTGGCGTCTAGGCCATTTAGCCTCTTTGTTTATGTATTTCGGCTCTGATATGGATTGCACTTGATTTGTTTTTTGTTGTATGCACCCTTTCTATATACATGCCAAAAACTTTGCATATAAGTGTATAATTATTTGGATTCAAAACTAGGGTTTTTAGGCTAGGCTCTAGGGTTTCTAGGCTAGGCTCTAGGCTCTAGGTTTACGGGATTAATTTTGAACTCCTTTATCAAGACCATAACAAAAATGTAACCCTCACTTAATCAAAACCACTTAAAGGGCATGGGAAGCTTTTTATACCTTATTTTAACACTTGCATTAGGAAGTTTCATCAAATCTTAGAGTAATAACTAATGTACTCATAGGAACACCTTTGAGATTCAAGGTAGAGGCGGGGGATAAATCCTATAGGAGGGGGCACATGGTGCTATTTATAAATAGGATCCCATTATAGGAAAGGATTTTGATATGTAATTATTTGGTGTATCTTGAAATTTTCTACACTCTATAGGACATTTAGGTCATTTTCACCATAACACCATCCCCATGTTCATAATCACCATCCCCATTCTCATTGCGCCATGACCATCATGACTCATCAACACCATGCCCATTTCCACCATCAATGTCACCACCATCCTTTTCATGCCCATGTTGTCACCATAAACACCATACCCATTGCTACCATCAATATAACCTTCATCCTCATCATGCCCATGTTGTCACCATCGCCATTGAGAGGCATTGGAATTTTTGCACAAAGTTCCAATTCAAGAGTCTAGATATTAATTTTTGCATGATATTCCAATTCCACTTAATATTAATCTTTGAATCCAAGAGACTTAATATAAATAAATATGAAATTTGTATGATGAGCCCTAGGATTAAATTTCTAGATTTTTAGTTAGATATAATCAATGGAGAACAAGTAGATCTAGAATAACTAAGAATTACAACTAACATTATTCTTTAGGGTTAGTAGATTTCATTTTAAAACAAAACAAAAAAACACTTTTTTGATATATTATATGTTGATGGTAAGCACAAATTAATGTCAAAATACTCAAGCAAGTATGGACTCGCCCAAGAATTACTAAGAGGGCCTTCCTTAGAAAGCTCATCAAAATAAATATTTTGTTCTAGGATAACCTCAAACCATTTGATGTGTCGGAGGACCAACACAAGTTCACAAAGGAAAATAAAATATCTCTCACTCCTTTCCTTTAAGGTTGCACTCTACAAAGAAGGGGTTAGTATTCTTTACATTGATATTCAATGAAGGTCTCCAAATAGCACAATATGAACCAACAAAAACCAACAACCAATGAAATAAAAGAAAGAGAAAGTCTCTTTAAATAGGAATTGAGACCCAACTTCATCCTTGTTATCCCTAGACATGCATGGGGTGACTTAATCATCATTTCCTATGTGATATCCCACCACACCCAATAGTTCCACAGATGAGATTTATGGTTTTTCCCATAGACACATGATACAGAGACTTTCAACTAGCTCAAAGATACCTCTAGTCTACCTTCAATCTACTTAGCCTACCTTTCCATATGCCATATAAAAATGGGGACATCTAGTTGTTACCAGTGTTATGGCATATCCTCTCTAATTGACTTATGGTAAAACACTTTCTTATGTGTTGACATAAAATTAGGAGGTAAAAGGTGTTACTCTATAGTGGCTCACATATTCTCCATATTGTCTCAATAGCTTAGGGAGCATCATGATGTGGTTATAAGTGTATGACCTCTTGGGTGAGGTGCGCCCTTAGGTATTTAAGCAAGCACAACCCTCATTTCATCTCATTAGCAACATTTACCTAGCCATTTTTCATAAGTCATTTCACTAGCCACTTCACCCAATTTCATCATGTCCCCCTTTTGCAATAAACTAATTATGTGTCATGTTCTAAAGTATATGCATATTATTCCTATGTGTGGTGCCTAAATCAAAGTGAAAAGATTCAAAGTACTCTAAAGTAAATAAAATCAAATGATGAATGTGAGTTATGCCTCCTTGCAAAATCCATGATCATTTGTCGTAGCTTAGCAAAGCCAAATCTAAAGCAAAGGGACTAAGCCAAAAAGGAGCCTAAAAAAATGAATAAAAAGGATCATAAAAAATGGTGCAAGGACATTTAGGTCATTGTTGTAGCTTGAAATTTTCTAGACTCTATAGGGAATTTAGGTCATTTTCACCATAACTCCATCCCAATGTTCATAGTCACCATCCCCATTCTCATTGCGCCATGACCATCATGATTCATCAACACCATTCCCATTGCCACCATCAATGTCACCACCATCCTCCTCATTCCCATGTTGTCATCATCAACACCATTCCCATTGCTACCATCAATATAACCTTCATCCTCTTGCTCGTGGTGCCACCATCCTCGTCCCCATCAATCATCCGTCATCCACCATCAACCTAATGCACTTTGTCTCATTTTAACCATCACCATCCCTATCCTCGCGCCCATTATCACCATGGTCATCATTGAGCTCATTGTCACCATTGTCGCCATCATGCTCATTGGAGTCTAGGCCATTTAGCCTCTTCGTTTATGTATTTTGGGTCAGATATGGATTGCACTTGATTTGTTTTTAGTTGTATGCACCCTTGTTATATACATGTTAGAAACTTTGCTTATAAGTGTACAATTATTTGGATTCAAAACTAGGGTTTTTAGGCTAGGCTATGGGGTTTCAAATGTATGCACATGAATATATATGTACAATGAAAATGATTTAATTATTATATGTATTATAATTAGGAAAGGGATTAGGCTACATAATAGGGTTTCATTGTGATTAGAATACAAACTAGGGTTTACACTACCAACTAGGGTTTTAAGGCTAGGTTGTCGTGTTTCTAGGATAGGATCCAAGCTCTAGCGTTACCAACTTAATGTTGAACTCCACTATCATGACATCATTGTCACCAACACCATGCCCACTACCACAATCACCATCAAGCCTCATCATCCTCTTGCTCGTGGTACCACCATCCTCGTCACCATCAATCATCTGTCATCCACCATCAACCTAATGCACTTTGTCTCATTGTCACCATCACCATCCCTATCCTCACACCCATTATCATGATCGTCATCATTGTGCTCATCGTCACCATTGTCGCCATCATGCTCATTGGAGTCTAGGCCATTTAGCCTCTTCGTTTATGTATTTTGGGTCAGGTATGGATGGCACTTGATTTGTTTTTAGTTTTATGCACCCTTGCTATATACATGTCAGAAACTTTGCATATAAGTGTATAATTATTTGGATTCAAAACTAGGGTTTTTAGGCTAGCATCTGGGGTTTCTAGGTTAGGCTCTAGGCTCTAGGTTTACAGGATTAATGTTGAAATCCTTTATCATGACCATAACAAAAATGTAACCCTCATTTGAGAAAAACCACTTATTAGGCATGGGAATCCTTTTATACCTTATTTTAACACTTGCATTAGGAAGTTTCATCAAATCTTAGAGGAATGACTAATGTCCTCGGAGGAACACCTTTGAGATTCAAGGTAGAGGTAGGGGCTAAATCCTAGAGGAGGGAGCACATGGTGTTATTTATAAATAGGATCCCAATATAGGAAAGGATTTTGATATGTAATTATTTGTTGTAGCTTGAAAGTTTCTACACTCTATAGGACATTTAGGTCATTTTCACCATAACGCCATCCCCATGTTCATAGTCACCATCCCCATTCCCATTGCACCATGACTCATCAACACCATTCCCATTTCCACCATCAATGTCACCAACATCCTCCTCATGCCCATGTTGTCACCATCAACACCATGCCCATTTCTAGCATCAATATAACCTTCATCCTCATCATGCCCATGTTGTCACCATCGCCATTGAGAGGCATTGGAATTTTTGCAAAAAGCAATGCAATTTCATAATATTGGATATTCTTGGAGAGATTTATCTTGTGTGATGCTATGGATTGCACCATCCAAATATGTTTTCTTTTGGATGATCATTAAAGAGTCTAGATATTGGCATGTGATATGCATAATATGCTTAGATGTGTGCTCATATATGACAAAATGCAATAACCTATTTGAAGAAATAAAATGTTCCAATTCTCATTTTCTTCTTATTGACTTTTGCAATGTTCATTCTCTTTTTTTATAATAAAACATAGTTAGATCAAAGAACACTTAGTAGCAATCATTTTGAAAATTCTTCCACTTACATGTGAAAAGTGTCCCTGAATGGCCACGAGGTGCCTAAAAAGAATGCTCGTAGCACCGAAACCGTCACTTTGATCATGAATCCATCGATTTCGATGGATTTGGGACCCCAGGTTTTAGCTAGGGGACCCCCCACACCGTGCCTCGAAGGCTCGAAAACGGTGCTATTGTTCCATCTCAGGAACTAGGGTTTTGCTCAATGAAGGCCACGCCAATCTTGCTAAAGAGGGTCATTTATGATATGAAGGCTCCCGGTCGAAAGTGGCCATCGTGAACACATCCACAATGGCCACATGCACGTTTGGGAGCTGACGGAACCCAAGTCCACTCGTCGGATGGGTTTCGTGCCCTCGGAGCAAATCCTCAAAGTGTCCCTGAATGGCCACGAGGTTCCTAAAAATAATGCCTGTAGCACCAACACCATGACTCCAATCACGAATTCATCGATTCCGATGGATTCAGGACACCAGTTTTCATCTAGGGTTCCCCCCTCACCGTGCCTCGAAGGCTCGAAAATGGTGTTATTGTGCCACCTCAGGAAATAGGGTTTTGCTCAGTGAAGGCCATGCCAATCTTGCTAAAGTGGGTCATTTATGATCCGAAGGCTCCCAGCTAAGCATGGCCATCATGAACATGTCCACAATGGCCACATACACATGTGGTAGCTTACGAAAACCAAGTATACTCATCAGTTTGGGTTCCATGCCCCCTGATCAAATCCTCAAAGTGTCCCTGAATGGCCATGGGGTGCCTGAAAAGAATGCCCGTAGCACCAAAACCGTGACTCTGATCACGAAGCCGTCGATTACGATGTACCCAACACCCCGGGTTTCAGCTAGGGCCCCCCCCACACCGTGCCTCCAATGACCAGAAACAATGCTATTGTGCCATATCTAGAACTAGGGTTTTTCTCAGTGAAGGCCATGCCAATCTTGCTCAAGGGGTTAAATTCTCATCTAAAGGCTCCCGGGCATGCGTGGCCACCATGAACACATCCACAACGGCCATATGCACATGTGGGAGCTGACACAACTCAATTCTACTGCCTGGTTTGAATTTTATGCCCCCAATAGGGATTTGCCATGTGTCCCTAAAAGCTTCTGGGAGGTGACTTTAGATGGGCCATAAAATAATCACCGTGGCTTGGATTGATTAACCATCAACTCCGTTGGAATTGGGAAATCATATTAATGCTAGGAGTGCCTCTCTCCTCTAAGCCTATTTCCTGAATCTCATCTTGTTTGACAACTTGAAAACTAGGGTTTCCCTTAGTAAGAGACATTGAATTTTTTGCACAAAGTAATTTCTTGCATAATTCTTGCAGATTGATGATGATGGCAGTGGTGGTGGTGGCAGTGGTGATGATGATGGAGGAAATTATTATGATGATGAAGACACCAATGGCCACCATGGTAGTGATGATGATGGTAATGTAGACAACAATGGGCACCGTGGAGATGACAAACAAACATTAAACTTTTTTTGCCAAGACATCAACATCATTATGATGTGTTGTACACAACATATAGGTCTTCAGACCTTGATCATAGTTGATGAGGAGAACCAACATATCAAGGAACATATGATGTTGTCATGGCTCCTGGGACATGTGTAGAATATTAATTCACCACACTAGCAGTATAAAGGAAATATTTGACTCATGAATCTAATATGGGAAACATTAATTGAGCTCATGTGTCTTAACTTCCACATTCTTAATAAATTGATGATTAAAGATAAATTTCCAATTCCCATCATTATTGAACTCTAACCTCGAGACAAAAACAAGACTCTTTCCATTGCTAAATATTCAACATAAAGAATAACAATTTATACAGAGAGTCAGAGGGCGGTGAGGCTCATTTAGATGATGACTCAGTTGCACTAAGGGTTGGTATAGAAGGAAGAAGAGAAAGAAAATTTAAATGAAAGAAAAATGAAAATAGGAGAGAAGAGAGCTGAGAATGGGAAACGAAAGGATAAGGATTATTCGCCTTTCGATTATCCCTGACTCTACCTATATATTTTTTTAAATAGTATTAGAAAGGGATTTCCACTGGCTAATAGGTGAGGATGCATAAGAGGATTCATGTAAATTGGTTGAATGACCATCAATCCATTTACTTGGGAAGTGATACCAAGCATAAAAAACTATTAAGACTTGGAGGAATACAGACTATATTTACCTCATGGTCCATTTGTCAACTTGGATACAAAGGCCATTTATCTCAGCAATTTGTCAACTTGGATATAAAGGTCATTTCTCATCCGAAAGCTCTCAGGCATGCGTGGCCATCATGAACACATACACAATGTCCATACACACGTGTGGGAGTTGATGGAACACAAGTCTACTTGCCCATTTGGGTCCCGTGACCGTGGAGCAAATCCTCAAAGTGTCCCTGAATGGACAGAGGATGCCAAACCAAAATTACTATAGCACCAAAACCGTGACTCTAATCGTGAAGCTGCTGATTCCCGTGGATTCGAAACCCTGGGTTTCAAATAGGCACCCCCCCCAACACTGTGCCTCAAAGGCTCGTAAAAAATGCTAATGTGCCATCTCAGTAACTATGGTTTTGCTCAGTGAAGGCCATTCCAATTTTGCTCAAGGGGGTCAATTCTCATCCGAAGGATCCTGGGTGTGCATGGCCATCATGAACATGTCCACAATGAACATGTGCACATGTGGGAGCTGAAGGAACCCAGGTCCGCCCGTCGGTTTGGGTTCCGTGCCCCCGAAGCAAATCCTCAAAGTGTCCCTTAATAGCCACGGGGTGCCTAACCAAAATGCCCGTATCACCAAAGCTGTGACTCCGATCGTGAAGCCGTCGATTCCGGTGGATTTGAGACCCCAGGTTCTAGTTGGGTGACCCCCCACACCATGCCTCCAACACCCGAAAAATGGTGTTATTGTACCATCTCCGGAACTAGGGTTTTGCTCAGTGAAGGCCATTCCAATTTTTCTCAAGGGGGTCAATTCTCATCCGAAGGATCCCAAGCATGCATGGCCATCATGAACACATCCACAATGTCCATGTGCATGTGTGGGAACTAACAGAACCCAAGACCGCTCGCTAGTTTGGGTTCCGTGCCCCTAGAGGAAATCCTCAAAGTTTCCATGAATGGCCATCAGGTGCCTCACAAAAATGCTCATAGCACCAAAACCGTGACTTCGATCGTGAAGCGATTGATTCTAGTAGATTCGAGACGCTGGGTTCTAATTGGGGGACCCCCACACTGTGCTTCCAACACCTGGAAATGGTTCTATTGTGCCATCTCCAAAACTAGGTTTTTTGATCAATGAAGGCCATTCCAATTTTGCTCAAGGGGGTAAATTCTCATCTGAAGGTTCCCGACCGTGCATGGCCATCATGAGCACGTCCACAATGGCCATGTGCACATGTGGTATATGACTGAAGCTAGGTCTGATCGTTGGTTTGGGTTCCATTCCCCCGGAGAAAATCCTCAAAGTGTCCCTGAATGGCCATAGGGTGCCTAACCAAAATTCTCGTAGCACCAAAACAGTGACACCGATCATGAAGCTGCCGATTCCAGTGGATTTGGGACATCGGGTTCTAGCTACAGGACCCCCTACATCGTGCCTCCAATGCCTAGAAAGGCTCTAATGTGCCATCTCTGGAACTAGGGTTTTGCTCAATGAAGGCCATTCCAATTTTTCTCAAGGGTGTCAATTCTCATCTGAAGGCTCCCGGGCATGCGTGGCCATCGTGAACACGTCCACAATGGAAATTTGCATGTGTGGGAGCTGATAGAACCTAGGTCTGCTCATCAGTTTACGTTCTGTGCCCCCAGAGAAAATCCTCAAAGTGTCCCTGAATGGCCATGGGGTCCCTGAAAAAAATTCCTGTAGCACAAAATTTGTGACTCCAATTGCAATGTCGTTGATTCCAGTGGATTCAGGACGCAATTTTATAGCTAGGGGACCCCCAACACTGTGCCTCCAACGCCCGAAAATGGTGCTATTGTTCCATCTTCAAAACTAGGGTTTTTCTCAATGAAGGTCATTCCAATTTTGCTCAAGGGGATCAATTATCATATGAAGGCTCTTGGGCGTGTGTGGCCATCATGAACACATCCACAATGGCCATGTGTATGTGTGATAGATTATGGAACCTAGGTCCGCTCGCTGGTTTGGGTTCCGTGCACCCAGAGCAAATCCTCAAAGTGTCCCTAAATGGACACGGGGTACGTGAACAAAATTCCTGTAGTGCCAAAACCATGACTCTGATCATGAAGCTGTTGATTCCAGTGGATTCGAGACACTGGGTTCTAGCTGGGGGCCCCCCCACATCGTGCCTCCAACACCCAGAAAAGGTGCTAATGTGCCATCTCCGAAACTAGGGTTTTACTCAGTGAAGGCCATCCCAATTTTGCTCAAGGGGGTCAATTCTCATCTGAAGGCTCCTGGGAATGCATGGCCATCATGAACATGTTTACAATCGCCATGTGCATGTGCGGGAGCTGAAGGAACCTAATTCCGCTCACAAGTTTGGATTTCTTGCCCCCAAAGCAAATCCTCAAACTGTCCCTGAATGGCCACGAGGTGCCTGACCAAAATGCGCGTAGCACCAAAACCATGACTCTAATCGTGAGCCATCTATTTTGGTGGATTCAGGGCGTTGGTTTCTAGATGGGGGACCCCCCACACCATGCCTCCAACGCCCCGAAACAGTGCTATTGTTCCATCTCTGGAACTAATGTTTTGCTTAGTGAAGGCCATGTTAATCTTGCAAAAGGGGGTCAATAAGCTAGATTAAGTTCTATAGGGATAGATTAGGTCTTCATGTCTAGGTTACATCTCTAGGGATAGATAAGTATTCTATATTAGGTCTCCAAGGTTGTGGGTTCACATTAGGATTTCCAGGGCTACATTTGTTTTTGTTTGGTTTCTGGGGCTAGATTAGGGTCTTTAAGCTATATTAGGCTCTATTTCTTAGAAGGAACATGTAGATCTAGCTTCCAAGCCATATAGTGTGATTCTGAGATATTTCAGTTTGTTGGTATTTCCTCTTGTGATCAAGGTTAATGTCAACATTATTGATCTAGTGGCTTAGGAGCATGTAGGGGTTATTTTACCTCCCAAGATATTTATATCATTTGTTTCTTCCGTCCATGAGACTTCCATTATATATTGGAGGAGAGGTGTGATGATGAGATTGACTTCATCCATGCACATTCTACTTATTCATTAGAGATGTGTGATGCCTTAATGGAGGATGTTGTTGAGGGTGATTCAAGAGCCGTAGATAATGTGAGTGTTCCAAAGTATAGATCCATGGATTATCTTGCGAATGGTTTGAGATCGATTGTATAAACCATTGAATAAATAGGTGTTGATTCTTGTGTACAAATCATCATGGAAAATGCACCTGTTTGCAAGTATGCTAGCATGATTGTGGAAGCTAAATATCCATGGGTCTGTTCATTTTGGACACCATTCATTTGAGTTGTTAGTGTTGTAGAGTCATTTATCTATGCTTTTATTTCTCTTACAGGTTATTTGGACACCTTGCATTGTCCATTCCTTCAATTTAGAACTGGAATCCATTATTGCTTCAGATGTGACATGGATTGGAAACCATATTGAGCATGCACGCCATATACGTAACTTTGTACAAAACCACACAAATGCCCTCACCATAACTTTGTACAAATATCCTTAACTTTGGGGGGAGTTTGGTTGGGCTATAAAGCACTCCCCCACTTCATTTCACTTCATTGTTTCCATTTCATTCACCATTGCAAGGGTTTGAGGAGATTGGAATGCATTTGGAGATTTTGCAAGAAGATTGGAATCTTGGAGAGCTTGGAAGAGAGATTGAAGGGTGACATTTGTGAAAGCTTGGAGGGGATATTGAAGGCTTCCATAGGGTTCAAGGATCCAAGCACCATTGGAGAGCCAAAGAGGTAGGCTATAAACTCATCCCTTTTTTTTGGCTTGAAATTGAATGCTTGTTACTTGTATGTTTTCTTCTCCTACTCTTTTCCATTCCTTCTCCCTCATTCTATTACAGGAAAAGGGTTATTCTTTGAACTTAAAGTTTGAAACTTTGAAAGTTTGAACCTCTACTGCTACAAGCATGATGACCATGGGTATTCCAATGTGGATTCTCTTTTTGGTTCCATTGTTTGTTATGATGGTGTTGATTGGAAACCTGAGGATAAATGATGGAGACGATGAAGAAGTGGGTAGTGGCGCATATCATGGAGAGGAGGAAGAGGAGGGATAGGGAGAGGATAGTGATGATGATGGAAGGAAAAACAAAGAGAAACACACACCCTTGTGGAAATATCTCACAAATCTTGGAGGAGGGAAAGGGGGTGGAACCACAAAATTTGCATGCCCCCATTGTAGAGTAACATTCATAGGTGCTCAAGTGCCATCAAATTATAGAGCCAAATATAAGAAGGAAGAGGAGGAAGCACAATACCAAACCAAAAAATCAAGGGTTTAATAGGAGATCTCAAGCTCACATAGGGGATTCAGTGCTCAAACCCAATCCACCCATGGTAGTGGATTCTTGGCCACGCCTGCAAGTTTAGAGCATAGAACAATATCATATTTCCTTGACCAAGGTGGTAGGGATGACATGGATGCAAAAGTGTTCTAATTTCTCTATGCATGTGGCATACCATTCAATGTTCTTCGCTCCCCCTATTGGCATGAACTGATAGAAGCCATATGTTCTGCCCCTAAAGGATATAGGATCCCCAAGTATGAGAAAGATAGAATTGTAGGTCTTGACAAGGAAAAATCCAAGATCCAAAATGCTTTGGGGCAATTCAAAAATTCTTGGAATGAATATTGGATTTCCATTGTATCTAATGGTTGGAAAAACATAAAGGGAAATCCATTGATAAATATTGTTGGGGTGTCTTCTAGTGGTTCAATATTCCTTTCATCCCATGACTACTCTGATCACTTCAAGACCGGCCTCAATATTGCAGAAGCCATAATTAAAACCATTGAATCTATTGGACCATACAATGTCATAAAATTCATCACCAATAATGCTGCTAATTGTAAGGAAGCGGGAGAAATAATTGAGGATAGATACCCCAACATATTTTGGTCTGGGTGTTTGGTTCACACATTGAATCTTTTTATGTGTGACATTATTAGGAGGTGGAGGACACCGTTCTTGATGGTCAGTTTTGGGTTTAGGGTTTGGGGTTCAGGGTTTAGGTTACATAACTACTAGATGATTGATTTTATATAGTTTAATCCATGTTTTTATGTTTTTTGTAACTCATTCAACATTCTGCATGGTTTTTTTCACATATATGTGTCTCATTGTGATTTGAGAATGACAAATGTGTACTCATTAATGTGTATTGATTCTAATTTCTATTGAATATTATGAAATGTTATAATATAAGATGCGTTTTCAATCTTGTTTATGCATGTGAATTTTTCCTAAAGGGATGGAAACTTGAATTGGAGTGATTGGTGTAAAGCATATAATGGTGTAAAACATAAATGTATTGTAATAGTAACTTAAACATAACTCAAACATCAAATATACGATATAAGATAACGATATCAAATAACTACCTAACATGAATAACATTAGACATGCATGAATAAACAATCACATGACTATACTATGTACCTCAATCAATTACCTTCTGGATCCTCTCTATTTTTTATTGTCTCAAACAACCTCTCGTGCTCTACATGAGGTAGTAAGCAGTGTACCTTGTTTGATGACTTTGTTAACATTGTTTGTAGTTGGATGTTTGTACCAACAATCAAGTGCGTAAAGTGATACACCCGTGAACCTGGTCAATAATCCATGTATGTGTAGCCATTTCTCTTTGGTCCCTTTTCATCTACTGTAAGATATTCTCACTTACATCCACAGCCATGGAAAGGATCCTCCTACCACCATGCTTGGAATGGCTCCTGCAAATGTGTCCCATCACTTCCTCCTCGAAGTATCTTCTATCTGAAGAACACCAAGCCTCTCTCTGAAGTACTCAAACTTCACTCTGGCTAGTGGTTTGGTCAACACATCTGCAATCTGCTCATCTGTTGCAACATATAGGAGCTTCACTGCTCCTCTCTGCAGCATATCCCTGATATAGTGATATTTGATCTTGATATACTTCGACTTGTCATGGAACAATGGGTTCTCTAACAACTTCACACAACTCTAGTTGTCACAGAAGATACAAGTAGCATCCAAATGGAGATCAAATAAATATGACTGTAGCTTCCTTAGCCATAATGCCTCGCAACTAGCCAAAGAAGTTGTGACATACTCTGCTTCAGCTGTACTCAGTGCTACGCAGGATTTCTTCCTTCTAAACCAAGAGATCACACCTTATCCCATACTGAAGCAGCACCCCAAAGTGTTATTCCTATCTGCAGCACTGTCTGCCCAATCTGAATCAACATAACCCTCCAGGTTAAACTTTTGATTCGCATCATACTTGAGCCCATAATCAACTATACCCTTCAAGTACCTCAAAATATGCTTTACAACAATCAAGTGAACATGTCTAGGATTCGTCAGGAACTGGCTCAAGGTGTTCGTAGCAAAGCAAACATCTGGTCTCGTGTTCGTCAGGTACATCAAGGACCCAATCATCTAACGATACATCGTGGCATCAACCAACTCTAATGAAGCATCACTCATTAGCTTCAAGTTCGATGCCATAGGTGTGGCCATGGCCTTGCAGTCCATAATCCCGAACCGCTTCAGGATCTCTACTACATACTTCCCTTGTCCAAGGAAGATTCCATATGCACTCTGCCACACCTCCATACCTAGAAGATAATGCATCATACCCAAGTCCTTCATCTCTAACTCGGCAACAAGCTTCCTCTTCGTGTCAGAAATCAACCTATCATCTCCTATCACAAACAGGTCATCCACATACAGTAGGAGTATCACTAGATTGCCTTCCTCAACCTTGTAGTAAAGGATGGAATCTGCTTTACTCTTGGTAAATCCCAAACTAGTCAGGAAGCTGTCAATCCTGTCGTACCATGACCTGGGTGCTTGTTTCAAACCATACAAGGATTTCTTTAATTTGCACACATGTGACTCCCTGTCATGTGTCTCAAATCCGAGTCGCTGCTCCACATACACTTCCCCTTCAACTACACCATTCAAGAAAGCTGTCTTGACATCCATCTGGTGTATCTTCTACTTCATCACTGCAACCAAAGCAAGTACTGTTCTAATGGAAGTGTATCTGGATATAGGTGCAAAATTTTCTTCATAGTCTATCCCTTGTTTTTGGGAGAAGCCACGAGCCACAAGACTTGCCTTGTATTTCTCTATGCTTCCAGCTGCAGTATGCTTGATCTTGTAGATCCACTTGGAAGTCACAACAGACTTCCCCTTCTGGTCTTGGGACCACATCCCAGACATCATTCTTCATGATCGACTGGTACTCCTCAATCATGGTATCCTTCCATTACTGCATCCCGGATCTTGGGAACTTCAGATTCTTCAATATCTTCATTAGGTAGTTTTCTTAAACTTCGTTGCTGGAACAAATGTCGTTGTCCTTCTTTTGTAGGTGATTGTACGCGATCTTTCCTACAAGTCAAATTCAATTGCATGATTAGAACTTTCTCATAGTTTTTCAGAATAAAATCTTACGCATAAGGACATATGCCATACAATCATGCAATTATCTTAGCCAATGCTTCAATACAACATTTATCCATATCCTATAACTTTCTAGATGTCTTCCATCTCTACCAGAACATTGTTAAGAGTGTGCACTACTCCCAACATGTCAACAAAGAGGTTTCATTCTAGACAAGTAGCAATGGAATGTTGTACAGTACCATAGGCCACTTACCCATTACTTGCATATTAGTAGTATCTTGTTCATTAATGCAACTTTTCTAAAATGCACAATATACATCCTAATTCTAGGAACATAAGTATGTACATGACTAAACAACATCATTTAAGTAATTATATATACAGGAAATAATAATTCAAATACTTATCTTTGTTTGGTTGTTGGGTGGACTCCCTTTCAATCTTTGCTTCCTTACAGGAATTACTGGAGTGTGGATCCCTCTTGATCTTTACTTCCTTGCAGGAACTACTGGAGTGTGCTCCCTCTTGATATTTGCTTCCTGGATTATCTGTCTTTGAACATATATCCATCATGGACCACTATGCATGCTTAAGTGTGCACTAGTGTCATCATTGTGTCATCCTCGAGATCTCATACATAATAATACATGCATTAGTATAATCTCAATACTATCAAAACATTATGATTCTAAATATTCTCAAACATGTATGGTCATTATTATTTCATATACATGCAATTTATCACAAGCGTTAGTATTCAAGGTTTCAGGGAGGACTTCTTTTACTCATGCATATTCTTATTTGACCATAGGGCTCTTCTAGTTTGTCATATCATTAATCAAACTAAGAAGCATAATATGCATAAACCCATGACTATTCAAACCTATAACTTCATGAATAATCATTATCAATCATACAAAAGTATACTTATCTAAGATCGTAACACAAGGTAGGATTCTAACTTGATACAGGAAAAACATACCTAGATTATCATGTTTGCGAGTTATGTCTAACATACCCAAACAATGTCTTCTTTGTTCTCTTCAATGATTTAGAGACCTTGTGCTAGTAACCTGCATATCTCATAGGTTAAGCATTGTAGAACCAAATTATACATACCTCATAAGTAGAGCTTCTATGTGATCAATGACTATGGATGAGTCTTTGGCTTCATGTCACCATGGCCATATGTTCTCGATCTAGAACTTGATTTGTCTTTCTTGATGTACCTTTCATGTTAGCGGACAACATTATCCTCGTACAACACCATAGTGCATTAGTACAATCATAAGTGTCATAACCCTAATCAATGAATCTCTTCTATCATTCACATGAATTCATACTTTTACTAAGGTGATAAGACAAGTCTAAAATTAATCAAGATTGTACTAACCTCAATAATATGAAGACAAACTTAATCATGAACATATTTCAAAGCATACATGTATCTCCTCAAGTCATACCCGATTTATGTTCTTTCCTTCAATCAGCTTGGTCAAGGAATCAAACATCTCCTTGGGTGTCTTTAGAGAAGAAAAATGTGGAATGAGATGGTCTTTGATAGAATCTGCAAATATTCTCTTGGCCTTGACCAAGTTCTTCTTATGTAAGGCCTTAGCCTCATCTCCCTTTGGAACTGAAACCTCTTCACTTATGTAGGTGTCCAATTCATTCTCTTCTAGGATTAACCCAATCCTATACTTCCATGCTCAGAAGTTGTCATCCCCTTCAAGCTTATCCTCAATCTTAGTGTGGTGAGAAATCTTAATGAGAAACTCAAATGGAAATAAAAGATTTAGATCTTACCACTTGACTTGCAGAATCTAGATCTGGAGTTGGCTAGGGTTTGTCAGAGAAACCCTAAAAATCCAAACTTGGAAATTCAAACTTCTGTCTGGACAAGGAGATGAAATTGAATGAGGAAAGCAAGCTGTTGTGCTCAGATTTTGAAAACTCCAAAAATTGACCCCTCAAAATTGACCTGTGAGTTTCGAATCTGCAGCTTTTGTCAAATTCTGGTTTTCTGGTCAAAATACCAAACTATGGTTTGATAGAGCCCGGGGTTCTACCCAACCGAAAACTTCGATCTTGGTCTCTAAATTTCGATTTTGATGAGGAGCATCCATCTGTGGTCTCAGATTCCAAAAATTTCAATTTTTGCAGAAACCCTAATTTCCCATAGTAGTGACGATCCAAAAATGAAAGTGCTCAAAATCCAATTCTGTTTGGACATAAATATATGCCATATTGTTTCTGATGTATCTCTGAAATTTCGGATCCTCGGGGTCGGAAACTTCCGCCTGTGGTAAACTAACCTGTCAAATTTCCAATCCCATATATCTAAGCTTTAATGGGTTCTCTGAGAGAGAGAGATGCCAAGTGTCGCAACGTGACCTGGTTATGGGATGAAATAGTATAGTGAACTTGTATGGAGTTCCATGTGTCACTGTTTCAACTTTGGCCTCTGAAACCTAGAACTGTAAGACTACAGTCTGTGCCCTAACTTCCAATTTTTATGGAATTCCATTTGGAGCTTCCTAGCCCGAGATATGACCTTTTTTCCTAGGTCACCTATTTAGGACTGCATTCTAGAAGAGGCATAAACCCTAACTTGTACGGATCATATCTCACAAAGTACAACGAATATGAGGCTGAGATTTGGATACAAGGTACTCAAAAATTTCATCTTCGGCCTGTAAAATTTTCAGATCCTGAAACATCACCAAAATGGATTTATAGCGAAAATGCCACGATGACTAGTTTTTACTATACCAACCCCTAGCTTCCAATTTGTTGCAAGTGCAAGTGTCATAAATGCCATACAATGCCTTCCTTCAGGATAGCTCTGATACCATGTTAGTTTTTCATCATTTAATTCAATTTGATCTAGGATCTTAACTGAGAGAATAACATGTACATCATATCAAACATAAGAGACAAGAGACACAAAGCATTTCACCGGGGAAAACCAAGAAGGTGAAAAACCCCACAAGTTCCTCGGCGATAGAATGAGCACCAATACAAAGATCACAAATATCAAACCCCAAAAGATAGATGTCTCCAGCAGCTACTCCTCCTCCACTTGTGTGCACTCCTCTCTCTCAACTATGTGAGTTGGATGAGTGAGTGAATGAATAGAATGAGAGACATACACTCTCTATTTATACAATGACCTGAACTACCTTTAACCCTAATTGGGATGACTTCCTAAGGAAGCTTAATAACCCATCCACATGACACATAAAGGGCCGACCCCACATAGGTGGTCTAATAACCCATCAAATATAAGTTACAACACTTACAATGTAACTTACGACACTTGCAAGTACAAATGACGACACTTTCAATCGGAGGAATAATACATCTCCGTTGGGGATACCATAAAGTACACATGTAATATACAAGTGAATATATTCCGAAGTTACAAATACATCAACAAATACAATGTGACATTTGCAATATGAATATATATGTATAAATTCAACATGTACAGTATGAAAGTATGCAAACTTAGATTACCTGTGACTTCACCAATGCAATTTTTTTGCTTTCCTTCGCACTATCTACTTGAGATGTTATGTACTTGAAGTTCTACATTTCTACTGACATCCTCCCAAATTCGTGATCTTCGATTTCATGGATGCAGCGACTCAATAATGCAAATCCACTGCACCTGGAACATGTCCCATATAAATATGAACTTTTATAATGTTTTTGTCCTTCAGGTCTTGGACACATTATGCTATGTATAAATTCCTTGGATTAATTCAGTGGTTGTAACGATGGGCAATCCTGCACAATGTTAGTATCCAAATCACAAAATATATGTCTATATGAATCATAATAGTACTCAAATTCTACATGGTATCTAAAGCAACATGTGTTGCGATCAATGCAAATTCTAACATACCAAGGTTTGCATTTTTCAAAGGACCTTTGGCCCAAGTTCAATTGTTTGTGCTCATTCTTGAACCTCTCATAGAGTTCCATTTGTGTTGTGTCAAGGAATTGCTTGACATGGGGTTCACACCCCTTAACACCTTTTCTCAACTTTAACACATCTCTTTGATTCGATGGAGGTCTAGTGTTATCATGACAAAACTTTTAGACTAGTTCTTTAACAACATCAATAAGATTCATGTCTGAACGAGGAAACCTACCAACAAAGGCCCAACAATATTTTTGTCCTAGGGTCTCACGTTTTTCTCTAATAACATAATACTTTTGAAGATTCTTTCTATCTACTTTAAATATTTTACATGTGTGTGATAACAGGCAATGTTGCCTTATGGATTTGTCTACAATCGATTCTGACAATACACGATGGGTCGCATTAAAATATTTTGCACGAGAAGTTTTTCCAATCAAATTAAATGCAGACTGTAGATTTCTAAAAACATTATTGTTGGCCTCTGAACTTCTAACTACCTTTATGCCCAAAATTCTCCTAACATGAGCTAGACAATGTGATTTTAACAAAGCCAGAAACAATTGACATTTTGCTGCATCGGTTTTGGATTCAAAAAATCCTTTGATTATCTTGTTACAATAGAAATCAATAGTGCATTTGGGAAACTTACCTTCAAGTCCTGAAAATGAACTTTCATCCACATGAATACATCTACGAGTTCTTCGTCGTCCACTTGATAATCGAGGCAAGGGAGTTGGAAAGGAAGTACGAGTCTCGTCACCAGTTTGTTGTGACCCTTTGTTCACAATTTGGTCCTGCAAGGGAGTGTGTTCGACATGTGTGTGATCTTCTTAGGGAGGTTACCAATTAATAACTTGTTCAACATCCATCCCTTCATACTCGGAATCAACCAAGATTTGATTGGCTTCAACCACTTCGTCATTGCTTGTTGATGGATATAAGGCACTAACATTTTGATGTCTATGGTTTTCCATGTACAACCTGGCATTTTCTCTTATCTCATGGTCCTTTTCCGCTCCTTCCTTCTAGAATTTATTTTATTATTACGTCTATTTCCCATATTCAATACGTTTTTCAACAACAACAAAAAATATCACCCCTGCAAGAATAAATAACAAATAAGATTTTAAAACTCGATGTGCATGATCATTAAAACTCGATGTAGCAATTGATTATGTACAACAACATCTAGTGAGAATATTTTCATATAATCTGATGCAGGAGCATTCAGACCTAAGCAGATCAGTCGAAGTTAACCAACATGAGAAGTCGATAAGGGGGAGTGCCGACGACCATTGGTGCAAAGGGATATTGGCTGTCGAATTCAATGAGTCAATCAGGAGCGTTCGATATGTGATCGACATGAAGATGTGAAAGGTCGAGAGTCGACATGTCAAAGGTCGACAGACGACAGGTTTGAAGTGGAAGGTGTCGTAGGTTGACATGTGTCGAACCGCGACATTGATAGGTTTGGGCATGAGCCAAGCAAGGAGGAAGGGGCGGACTGGCAAAGCCTTAGAAGAGAAGTGAAGCCAACAAGATAAGTCGAAGGTTGACAAAGGATAGTATGGTCAACGTAGTGACAGGACCGAATATAGTAGCAGTGTCAGAAGAACATGCAAAATTCAAGCAGAGTACTTGGTAGCCATTCGGGGTTGTTGAGGAAGTTAAAAGCAGTTATTGTAGGTAGTTGAGATCGTGACAGAAGTCAACACAGGCAGAGATTGTGCAGCATGACAGAGGCACTAACAATTGCAGGTTTGCAAGATCTGAAGGATTCGATGGACAGAGGAAGAGTGTCTTGGGTGTTGGAGTATACCTTGAGATACACAATAGAGACCAGCAGGGTAGAATATTAGTGCGCAGGCTCAGAGAAGAAAACAGTTCGATCAACAGAGGATCAGAGAGTAGAGCAGACTTCAGGAGTTGATCTGTAGATTGGATAAAACAATCACACATCGACCGAACATAGCAAAGATTGGATCCATAGCTCAACGCGCGTTTGCATTCAACAATGGTCGTGAGAGGGTGAAGGTGGACATGCAGAGAGAACGCACCATTTACTTCTGTATTGTAATAGGCTGAGGCCGACATAGTTTAGTTGTTTTGCATTCCTTGCATTTGACATTGTAACCAATTTGATTTGAAGTAATAGAAGCCACTTGTGGAATCCTGTTTACACCCAGTTTATGTGAACGCGTGGTTGTGTCGTGTGTTATTGTTAAGCAAGAACCTTGTCGAGGTGACCTTGCGTCAAGTGGTATCAGAGCAGGAAGAGAATCCTACGAGCAGTAAAGGCGATGAGACTATGAGATAGGATGGTCGCCAAGCTAAAAGGGAAGTTCTTGCCAAGAGATTATGTGATTTCCTTGTTCCATAAGTTACAAAACTTTTGACAGAAAGAGATGACCATGAAGGAGTACACGGAAGAGTTCTACAGACTGTCGATAAGGTCGGGACAAACCGATGAAGGAGAAGAAGCTGTCGCTAGATATGTGAATAGCTTGAAGTATGCAATACAAGATGAGTTGAGTCTATCAAGATTCAGAGCGGTCGGTGAAGCCTATCAACTAGCTCTGAAGGAAGAAGATAAACTATCGAGGAAATCCACATCGACCAGAGGCAGGATTACTGGTCAGGGTGTGAAGATTGTTTCCGCGAAAGGCCAAAGTAGTAGAACTAGGAAGGAATCAATTGAATAAAACCGTCATACAGAAGGGACATCAACTAGGGAGAAAACGCAAGAAAATCGACCAGATGGTTATGAGAACCGCGGTCTAGGTGCGTATGGTCAAGTTGGTCCATCTGACAGAAAAGGAGCTGACATACAAGCCATAGTCTATTACAAGTGTCGAGGATTCAGACACAAGGAGTATGAGTGCCAAAAAAACCTACATGCTACAGAGGAGTCGAAACCCAGACGTTGAAGAGATGAGCCAGTCGACGAGAAGGTGGAGTCGAAATTCAACAGCAGTGAATATGGGAAAAGAAAGAGTTAGGTCATGACTACCAGGAAAACGTTGGTTCAGGATGACCGAAGCGACGAGAAAGAACCACCACAGGGAAAGGCTATCTTTCAAACCAGAGTGCGGATTGGTGACTGGTATTGCAAGACCATAGTTGATGGTGGCAGTACGGAGAATCTTGTGTTGACAGAGGTCATCAACAAAGCGGGTTTGAGATGTCGGGAACACCCACACCCATACAAGATATCTTGATTGTAGAAAGGACATCATGTCAAGGTAACCATACAGTGCCTAATTAACTTCAAGCTCAGGAAGCTTGAAGACAGTGTGTTGTGCGATGTAATCCCAATGCACACATGTCATCTGTTGTTATGGAGACTGTTGGGTCCAAGAAATGCCCCTTTTTAGCCATCCTTATTACATCATTTTTCCCTGATTACATCCTATTTTCATAAGTTATACCTATGCCTTTTCTCCAGATCAACCAATGATATTGACAGGTATAATTCATTATTGCTTTATTTATTTTATGCCTAAGATTGTTAAGGTTCTAGATCCTAGTCCTTGGTTTATGCTAATCTGTGTGATTTCATTTAGTCAAGGTCTAAAGCACAGGTGTATCAGCCGAATGGCGCCAGCTGTTACTCTTCAAAGCCCGATTCCTCATAACTCCAAGGGACAACACACTCCTCCACGAGAATCTATAACAGGCCTCCACTGAAACAGAACCCAACTGCAACAGACAGATCGCATTCCAGCTTGCTAAATCCATTAATCCATTGATTACTGGAGTAACAGCTCCTTCATGAGTAACAGGCTTGTTTAAATATGGTTGTAACAGTCGGTTGTAACTCCGCAGCATGAAGATCATAGATATTCACTGCTGCATGATTTTGGGGGATCGTGATCTGTACTTTCAATGTATAAATATGAGAAGGCTCTTGTAGCCTAGGGTTGGACAATTACCATTTTGCATAAGCTGTAACAAAGCACTGATACTGTCAATTTCCATCATTAATATGAGAGCAGAGTTCTCCATTTCTGTGTCTTAATTTGTTATGATTCTTGGCGTCTCTGTTAGAAGGCCAGGGCCTGCCTTCTCACAAAGATAGCCGGCTTAAGTAGGTAGGGTAATTAAGCTTTCTTTCTATTGTGTAGTGTGGAATTATTGCAGATGTTACTGTTAGCTGCAACATAGGTTAGCTTTCATTTTGGTAGTTCACAATTGCATCTTGAATAGCTATAGCAGATTGGTGTGACAATCGACTGTGTAGGATAATTCAGTTAATGCATGTGTGTTTGAATCAGCTGTAACAACCAAGCTCAATTCCAATATCTTTCAGTTCTTTATGCTTTCTAGGACTTCCAGTAATTATCAGTTAGAGTTCAAGCTTATATTTAGATTCTAGTTGCTGTTGTATCTTCAATTGGTTTATTAAGGTAGGCAAATTATGATTGAGTAATAGTAGCTACTAGATGGATCATTTTGGTAAAGATTGAATATTGTAGTTAGATAATTATAGGATTTAACTTCTTGTAAAAGCAATCTGGTTTATTTCTATTCTTAATTTTATAACTGCTGGGTGATTTTTGTAGGAAGGTAGTTTCAATTGAATTCCTAGATGTGTGAATTAGATTAGTCTTCTTTTTGGAGTGAGTTTGGCTGGATAGACTGGTAGGATCATTATCTCCATTTAGTTAATCAAATGCTTGACATGTTTATGCCCAGATTATGCTTATTTCCATTGAAACAAAAAGACCTCCCTGGGTTTGACAATTTATATTGACCATCCTGTGTGTTAGCTTTAATTAATTGACATATAGGGTGACCAACATTTTGGCCCCGTTGCCTGGGATGGTAATAGATAGACAGAGTTAGTAGTTGGTTTCATTTGATTTTATTTTGGTTTAATTATTTACATCATGCATGAATACAAGAAAAACAAATCGGGAACCCCCTTTGAATACTAACATTGCATGTGGAAGAGGTTGAGGTCGTAACGCAGGTCAGGGAAGACATACATACATTGACGAAATAATTGCTAGTGCATATTCTTCCACTAGACCACCGCAGACATCTACAGGTAGGGGAAATTTTGTTCCTCCCAACCTTGAAAATTCAGCATCAATAGTGGAGAATACAATAGGACCTTCAATGTACTCCTTTTGCAGAAAATAAACCGCTTGAAGATAAGGGAAGTTCCATGGGTGCACCAGATAGAGAGGAGATCTATCATATCAATGGAACTAGAGTTACTAAAGAAGTGTGGTTGGAGACTTGCCGAGTAGCAGAGGAAGAGAGAAGGCGAGAAGAAGAGAGGAGAAGAGAAGAAGAAGCTAAAGCAAAGGAAGAACGCATAAGGGAAGCTATTGAATTTTGGACTAGGACCATGGATGGTAGAGAGTAGGAAGGGGAGAATGAGCATGGGGAGAACCAGGAAGGAGAAGGAGAAAATAATCATCTTGGTAATACTGTGGCTACATTAGAATTCCCTATCCTCCAGACACCTAGAGCAGCTCCCATGAAAAATATCTCACCATCAGTTCTCCCGAATTTTCATGGTGGGTCCTCTGAGGATCTTGATGAGTTTCTCTTTGAGTTTGATATCCTCTGTCGCAGCTATGATTACACCTCTAGTGCTCAGAAGCTGAAGTTATTCCTAGCCACCTTGAAAGGAAATGCTCTGCGCTGGTTCATGAGTCTGGGTCGTGAGACCATTACTACTTGGGACCAAATGAAAAACACCTTCCTTTCCAAGTACCAGGAATATTGTAGAACTAGGGATAGAAAGGAGGAGTTGTTTAAAATGGTTCAGAAGGATGAAGAAAGCTTGGAAGACTTTGTGGAAAGATTGTTGTACAATTTACAAAGATCTGGTCATGCTAAGATTGGAAAGGATGTGCTCAAGATCATTTTACTATGAGGAATTAGAGAAGACTGCCTTGATATGTTGAATTTGTTGGGAATAAGGGAAATCTCGAAGGAACCTTTCGAGAATATTGTTGAATTATGCCGAAGGTACTCAAGGGGATCCTCCAGAACCAACAAACGAGACAAAAATCGAGATCAGGATGTCTTCACTAGGACTCAGAATTCAGCTAGTGGAGGGGCCACTCGAGCAGAAATAGGAAACTTATTGGAGAATTTCAAAATAGACATGATGAGCTCCATTTCCTCAGATTTATATGTCATGAGAGCAAAGCAGAGGCAAGTAGTAGAAGACCTTACACTTGGGGTATTCTGTCCTAAATGTAGGAAAAAGCATCCACTGAAAGAATGCTCGCTGGACAAAGCAGAGATATGTAGGATATGTGAACTGGATCATGGTACCAAGGAATTTCATTCACTACCTAAGTTCAAAGAAGTCCTATAGGAATCTATTCCGGATGTGGAGCCAGCTTACTTCATTGCACAGAAGAAACCATGGCAGCCTCGCAATCAAGGTATGAATCCAGACCCATCATTTGTTCTGAATAATATGAATGGAATGAACAATATGCATAATATGAATACACAATTTCCTTCACATTATTCTAACAATCAGTGGTAGCCATCTCAGAACCCAATGCATAATCCTAACCCATGGACACGATGGTCACAACATTCAAAGAACCAAGCTCCTTGGAATTCCAACTAGAGAAATTCTTACCAAGGAAATAAATTTCCCCATCACCAGACTCAGTATCAACAATATCCTCCTCAACAGTATCATCATCAACAGTATCAGCAACCACAGCTCCCATTCCAAAATAATGCCGCACCTATTAATGTACCACTTCAGTCACAGCTACTTGCACAACCTAACTAAACCCAAACAATAAAGCAGTCCATCAATTCGAAAATGCCAACATGCCTGCGTATTCCATCACCGAGATTCCCTGCAATGATATACAATTACGATCAGGAAGGGTGTTGGAACCTATTATCACTTAGGATGTTTCATCCCTAGTGATTGAAACTGGAGCAAATCAGCACTATGAGAATATGGTTAATTCAGCAAGCCCCATCATTGAGCATGCTGATACTCCTACTGAAACAATAGCTGAAACTGAGAGAGTAACACACGATGTATCACATCCTACACAGTTGATGAGAGAACCTCCATACCCTGAATGATTGGCCCTGCAGAAAACTGTGGAACAACCTCGATTTGACCTTTTGGGAGAATTGAAAAATTTGTATGTTAAAATTCCACTGTTACAGGCCCTCCATGATGTGCCCATTTATGCCAAGACTGTTAAAGATTTATGTGTCAAGAAACTAGGAAGAAGACCCAGGGATCCTCCCACTGTCCACGTACTAGGAAAACTTTCCGAATTAATAATGGGGAAGGCCCCTGTGGCAAAATACGATGACCCTGGAAATCCGACTGTTATAGTTCACATAGGGAACACACAAATCCCCAATGTCTTGGTAGATTTAGGCGCAACCATTAATGTTATGACCATAGAGACTATGAAGAAATTGGAACTCACTAATCTTCAGCCGACCCCTACTGTTTTGGAACTTGCTGACAGATCGATGATCAAGCTTGAAGGGATATTAGATGACCTCGTGATCTCAAATGACTCGTGGGAATACCGTATGGATTTCTTGGTGTTACAGCCAAAATACCAGTTGGGGGGACACCCACTGATCCTGGGAATACCGTGGTTGGCCACAGCAGATGCCTGTATCAGCTATCGGTCAGGATCTATGAGCATTTCAGACAGAACTGAGATCAAGAGCCTAACACTATACCCTCCAGCTCGACCAAGCACAAAAGTTGAAACTCCATTATGGACAGATTTGGAGGAGGAAGGTGTGCAGCCATTATTAACCATAGGGAGAGCCTTAACATTTAAAGATGAAACAGAGGACGATGCCATTAATAATTTCATCTGTGAGCCCAGGTCAGTCAATAAAAATGTCTATCAAATCTTGGACAGTACTTTAGCTGTAACAGAGCAAGAAAATCTTACAGAAGAAAATCTATCCAGTGATGCCAATATAATTCCAATACTAAAAAATTCGAAGAGTGTTCCAGTAGAAATCAAGCCAAGGAAAACATTTAATATCAATCCATACCTTGCGCCCAGTAAGATGGAACAGCTGATCACTCTGCTGAAACAACATAGGGGAGCTTTCGCTTGGGAGTACATAGACATGAAAGGGATTCCTTCTAATTTGTGCAACCACCACATCTATATTAAAAGTGACTCCAGGCCTGTGTGTCAACCACAACGAAGGATGAACCCGAACCTTAGGGACATAGTGAAGGAGGAAATCCAAAAACTCTTGGAGGAAGGATTTATATACCCGATTTCAAACAATGAGTGGGTTTCTCCACTCGTGATTGTGCCAAAGAAGAATGTGATCCAAATTTATGTGGGAATGAAACAAAAGAGAGCATATACAGAGATATATTGCAAATAACACAGTGATACAGTAAACACATATTCTATTAAATAGCGGAAATAGAATAGACTATAAAATACAATAGCTAGAATGATGGTAGCTATCTCTGAGAAGAGATGTGTCCGCTATGCTCACTCGTGCCAATATGAATACAAAGAGAGGACGAAAGGGCCTATTTATCAAAATCATGAGGGAAAGAATCCCAAACATCCAAAAACCTAACCCTAGAAGATGAACCGTCATAAAGTTTGCGGCCCCAAGGTGGTTAGTTGAACAGTCAACTTCCCGGGGTCATAACGTTTTCATACGATCTCCGTTTGGGACGCTCGGTAGCCCATTGGAAAGGTCTATCCAAGATTTACAACTTTCAAATCGGCCCAAATGCATGCTATTGGAAACCATTTGGTCCCCCAAATCGCCAAACAATGTCATTTAGGGCCTCAAAACGGCTCCGGAAGTTCAGGACCCGAAAAACTGCTAAAAATAGTAATTTACCAAAATTGCCAGAAGACTGTTTTGAGCAAGTTGGAAGAGGTGGGCCGCCACCGATACCCACCTAGATCAATCCTCCCTCCTTAGGAAGCAATGGTCTCCATTGCGTTAAATCCCTTATCATATGTCGAGCTGTGTGTCGAGTTGAGCTCTTGGTATGACATTTGCTGAAGTGGAAAGGTTGCCTTACTTTGACATCTTCAGAGGGTTGTAATTGTTGTTGATGGATGCGCTGGAGCTGTTCAACAGTTTTGGTTGTTGTGGTATCCTTGGTATGCAACGGCGTGGATGGTTTCTTTTTGGAGGAGCACCTTGAATGTGTGGCCTTGCACTATAGAGGTACCCGAATACGCGATGCGGCACTGAATTTGTGTTCTTGTTTTTGTTGAGTAGAGGGATAATGGGCAGAGGTTGTGGATGTCTCTGCAATCTGATGTTCTCCTTTAGTGGCAATTTCAAATAGGGAAAATTTCCCAGTGTGGGAGATTATCTTCCTTCCCTACTCGTTTGGGGTAGGTGCAACTATCTCTGGTATCCGATAGAGTTGTCCTCCCAAAGTGACAATGACACTGCGAGGTCGTGACTCATATACAGCATGACGTTTCGACATATATGGTTGTCCTAAAAGAACATCACATACTTCAAGTGGGGCCACATCACATAATACCTCATCTTTGAAGGCCTTGATGCCATATGGTAGGCGACATTGGTGACTAACGCGGATCATTCGTCCTTGCCTTAGCCATCCAATGGTGTATGGTTGTGGGTGTGGTGTTATTGGTAGATCCAATCTCTTCATGACTTCTGTTGAGATCACATTCTTCTGGCTGCCGCTGTCCACAACAAAGTGTAGGGGAATTCCCTTCACCCACATGTGTAAGTGGAAAAGACGCTCCTCTACCTCCGACTCTTCAGGTTCCTTTGGTTGAATCTGTGTGGTGCCGACAACGGCACTGGGTTCTGCATCAATGATTTGCTTCCCTTTTCGCGCGGCTGTGAAATTAGGTTCCGAGTCAGAATCAGAACTGGGATCTAATTCTGAAGCTTTGATCTCAGCCACCAATGACTGTTTTGAGCAACATTCATCAGTGTTGTGCCAGGGGATTTTCTGGAACTCGCACCACTTCCCGGTGTCCTTATTCGTCTTTTCTTTACCCTTCTTCGCTCGTGGTTGGGACTGGTTGTCCTTCCCCTGCCCCGTCTTCTGCGAGCCAGAGTTTCCCTTGCCCTTCTTCTGCGCAGGTCCGAAGTCATGCTTGTCCTTTTGCTGAAAGTTCTCCTCGATTTTGACAACATATCGATAGGCTGATCCAAGTGAAGAGATTTCCAGGAAATCCATCTCTGTTCGTATGTACCGGTGCAGGCCACTGCGATATTTCAGTACTAGTTGCCACTCGGAGTCCTTGATACCCAGCTTTGTGCGCAAGGTATGAAAGTTGTTCGTGTACTCCGACAACGTTTGGTCCCTCTCTTGATGCAGAATAGTCCATTTTTTTTACTGGTCATCATAGTTTCCAAGAGGGTAATATTGTTCCTGGACGGCATCTATAAAAGAGGACCAAGTGGGATTGGAATATTCAAACAATCCTGACTCGTCTGATGAGTTTTACTCACAATAAGTTTCCCACCAATTTTGACATGGGGGACGGCCTTAAGGAGCGCAAAGATGATCTTTTCCCTGTCGGAAAATTGGTGGATAGAGAAATACCCTTCTAGTAGATTCAACCATTTATCTAGGGCATCGGCATCGATATGGCCTTCAAATAAAGGAATATCAAAACTAACTTGTACCTTGAAGGGCGTCGTATCTCCGAAATGGCTGCTCATTGAGGGTGCATTTGCCGCTGTTGGCATGCGTCGAAGGATCTCGGTGAAGTTATCCATCATCTCGTTCCTTTGTCGCGCAAGGGCTTCCTCGAGAAACAACTTGATAGGATCTACTGCTCCGTCGTCTCTCTTTTCATCTGCCATAGAAGGACGTTTGGGGCGGTGAGAGTGGTCTTCCCCAAGTGAAACTAGTTCGAGACCCAACTCTCTATATCCTGACCTCGTCGGGGACATGCACCGAGAAACAATCAAAGAGCAGACCGCTCTAATACCACTGATCTGGATTTATGTGGGAACGAAACAAAATATAGCATATACAGAATCATATATGGAGATATATTTCAAATAACACAATGATACAGTAAACACATATTCTATTAAATAACGGAAATAGAACATACTGTAAAATACAATAGCTAGAATGGTGGTAGCTATCTCTGAGAAGAGATGTGGCCGCTATGCTCATTCGTGCCAAGATGAATACAAAGAGAGGCTGAAAGGGCCTGTTTATCATAAGCATGAGGGAAAGAATCCCAAACATCCAAAAACCTAACCCTAGAAGATGAACCGTCATAAAGTTTGCGGCCCCAAGGTGGTTAGTTGAACAGTCAACTTCCCGAGGTCATAACGTTTTCATACGATCTCCGTTTGGGGCGCTCGGTAGCCCATTGGAAAGGTCTATCCAAGATTTAAAACTCTTGAATGGGTTCAAATGCAAGTCATTGGCAACCATTTGGTCCCCCAAATCACCAAAAAATGTCATTTAGGGCTTCAAAACGGCTCCGGAAGTTCAGGACCCGAAAAACTGCTAAAAATAGTAATTTACCAAAATTTCCAGAAGACTGTTTTCAGCCAGTTGGAAGAGGTGGGCCGCCACCGATATACACCTGGATCAATCCTCCCTCCTTAGGAAGCAATGGTCTCCATTGCGTTAAATCCCTTATCATATGTTGAGCTGTGTGTCGAGTTGAGCTCTTGGTGCGACATTTGCTGAAGTGGAAAGGTTGCCTTACTTTGACATCTTCAGAGGGTTGTAATTGTTGTTGATGGATGCGCTGGAGCTGTTCAACAGTTTTGGTTGTTGTGGTATCCATGGTATGCACTGGTGTGGATGGTTTCTTTTTGGAGGAGCACCTTGAATGCATCACCTTGCACTGTAGAGGTACCCGAATAGGTGATGCGGCACTGAATTTGTGTTCTTGTTTCTACTGAGTAGAGGGATAATGGGAAGAGGTTGTGGATGACTATGAAATATGATGTTCTCTTTTAGTGGTAGTTGCGAATAGAGAAAATTTCCCAGTGTGGGAGATTATCTTCCTTCCCTACTCGTTTGGGGTAGGTGCAACTATCTCAAGTATCCGATTTCTACAGTGACAGTAGGATTGCCAGGGTCGTCATACTTGGTCACAGGGGTTTTTCCTGTTATTAAAGTAGATAAATTCCCTATGACGTGAACAGTGGGAGGGTCTCTAGGTTTCCTTCCTGGTTTCTTAGTGCACAGGTCCCGAACGGTTTTAGCATAAATTGGCACGTCTTGAAGGGCTTGCAGAAGGGGGATTTTAACGTAAAGATTCTTCAACTTTCCTAGGAGGTTGAACTGAAGTTGCCCCCCTATTTTTGGTAGCATTAGTCTCTCAGGGTATGGTGGTTGCCTTACCAGTTGGGTAGGCTGCGTATTATCTGATTTCTAATTTAATGTTTCAGCCGTCCCATCTAAGGGATGCTTAGCACCTTCAGTGATAGGAACCGGATCGGATGGATGCTGTGAACTCTCTCCTTTTTCATGCACAGAAGGTGGAATATCTTCTGTAATTACAGGTTCTATTATCTTCCCAGATCATAGACGAATATCATTACAAGGTACAGGGAGAGAGAATAAGCCGGCATATTGACAGTTTCCAATTGATGGACTGTTTTATTATTCGGGTTAGGATTAGGTTGGGCAGGCAGCTGAGGCCGTATTGGTATATTAGGAACAGGATTATTCTGTAGCTGCAGTTGCGACTGCTGAGGTGGATATTGAGGATATTGAGGAAATTGAGGAAATTGAGGGTATGGAGGAGAATATGGTGACTGTTGAGGTGGGCGTGGCTGAGGGAACTGGTTCCCGAGAGGAAAGTTCCTCCATCCAGGAGACCACGACGTAGGTTGATGTGGTGGCTGTGTCTAAGGACCCCATGAATTAAAATTTTGCATTGCAGGTTGGGGAGGATTCCACTGAGCATAATTTGAAGGGAATTGTGTATTCACATTTTGCATGTTATTATTCCAATTGCTCATATTATTTAAAAATGGAAATGAGTCCAGAGGCATACCTTGATTTCGAGGCTGCCAAGGTTTCTTTTGTGCAATGAAATAGGCTGATTCCACTTCTGGAGTCGATGCCTGCAGAACAGCCTTCACTTGGGGAAGTGTGGGACATTCCTTCATGTCATGGTTCAACTCAGACAACTGACATACTTGTATTTTGTCAAGAGGGCATTCTTTCAGCGGATGATTTTTTCTACATCGGGGAAAGAACACACCTACAGTGAGATCCTCCACTGCCTGTTTTTGTTTGGCCTTCAGGACATCAATCTCCGAAGAGATGGAGCTCATCATTTCTGTTTTAAATTTTCAAGGAGATTGCCTATCTCTACACGTGTAGCTCCTCCATTGGATGACTTCTGAGTTCTGTCGAAGACATCACGTTCCAGCTTATCCCATTTATCCCGCTTATTATTCCTGGAAGATCCCCTGGAGTATCTCTTACATAATTCCACAATCGTCTCAAAAGGTTCTTTGGAGATATCTCCTTTTCCTAACAGATTTAACATGTCTAAACAATCATCCCTGATCCCTCGAAGCAAGATTATCTTGAGCACGTACAGCCCCATGTTCGTCTGCCCGGCTCTTTGCACATTGTACAGCAGCCTTTCTACAAAATCCTCCAGACTTTCATCCTCCTTCTGCACCATCTTGAATAATTCCTCTGTTTTGTCCCTGGTGTTGCAATATTCTTGATATTTCTCCAGGAATACTTGCTTCATCTTGTTTCAATTAGCAACAGTTCCTCCCCCAAGGCTCATAAACCATCGTAATGCATTGTCCTTCAGGGTGGCGGGAAAAAGTTTCATCTTTTGAGCATCTGTAACGTAATCATAGCTGCGACAGAGGATATCAAATTCAAAAAGGAATTCGTCCGGATCTTCTGCCGCCCTGCCATTGAAGCGAGGCAACACCGATGGTGAGATGTTCTTCATAGGAGCTGTCCCTTCTAGCTACTGAATTGGGAATTGTAACGTAGCCATAGTTCCTTCTGGCAGGGAGTAATTTTCATGATGGTATTCTACCACTGCCTCTTCCTCTTCAGTCTCATGTCTGTTATTCATCTTTTCTTCTGTATCCTCTTCTTCGTTCGTTCCTGCGTTCTTTTCCTCAGTTGTAACAGCTGCGTATTCTTCAATTGTAGCAGCTGCGTATTCTTCAGTTGTAACAGCTACGTATTCTTCAGTTGTAGCAGCTACATATTCTTCAGTTGTAACAGCTGGGTATTCTTCAGTTGTAGCAGCTGCGTATTCTTCAGTTGTAACAACTTCGTATTCTTCAGTTGTAACAACTGCGTCAGCTGTACCTTCCTTAGCAGGGGTATATGAAGGAGTCACAGCTGCTCCTGTATTCTCCACCGTGGACGTTGGCGTTCCAAAATCGGTAGGGTTTCATCTGATAGGAGTTTCTTGATGACGAGCCCTGGTGGATGAATCAGTTCTGTCAACAAGATTGTCGATGAATGTTCTTCTGCCCAATTGTTGTCCTCGACCACGACCCAAACCACCTGCGCTGTTAGTAATTTGTGGGGTTTTGGGAGTTGGGAGATGATCACATTTTACCCTCCTCGTATTCATGCGAACAAAATCATTTCAGCAACGAAAAGACTGACTAGAAACAATTACCAGATGCACTAATGATCAATGTTTAATTTTTATCCTTCCCCGGCAACGGCGCCAAAATGTCGAGCACCCTATATGCAGTTAGATTATCACCAACACACACAGAGCATATGATATTTATTGTCAACCCGAGAAAGTCTTTTTATTTCAAAGGATAAGTGCACAATCTATGCTTAAACACCAAACCATTAGAATTGAATAATGTTATGCTCTAACAACTATGTTCATCCCAAGGAGCTGTGCAATCCCAGTTGCTGTCTAATTACTATTTTACCATGCATCAACAAGAAATGAAATAAGATTCAAAGACAATTGCAGATACGAGGGAATCCTATTCACATCCTAGAACAAGTAACTCACTTCTTCAATCTGATCACTCTTAAAAACCATAAGCAGAAACTGAATGTTAATCTAGAAATTCAATTGCAAAAGATTAAGTTTAGCTGTTCTAAGAATTTGAATTGCAGAAATGAAAATCAACAATCAGGAAAGATAAATTGTAAAAAGGCTCATGGGATCACAACTTAATATGTAAGATGAAAAAAGCTGTGTACAACTGCCAAATGAAACGCATAAAGAAAGCCCTACTCAATCGACTGTTACTCTGCACCATTTACCAATCTCAAGGAAATATAATCTTAACTATACTGAAAATCGATACCCAAATTACTATTGCTGCGTATAAAAGAAATATCATAAACAACCCATCACAAAAAAATCAAATAAAGAAATATAAATTTAACTTCGCAATCCCTATGGAAGACGAGCCCAGCCTTCACACAGAGACGCTGGCTGAACAATGCAAATTCCTTTAACTCAACAGTAACTCCTTATATTAACAGAAGAATGATTACACTAGTTGTCTCAGCTACTAATACAATGAATTAATTATCTGTTGTTCAACCCCCTGGGTCAAGGCAACTCCCCATATTTATACATACAAATCGTAACATCTAATCCTATAATCGGGCAGCCATGAAGATCTCTGATCTTCAGGCGCCCTAAATAATTAGCTGTTACAATACGTGGCAAAACAGAGACATGAAAATATGAGAAAGTTATCAATTGACCCAAGAGTGGCAGTCCTTCCAGATCACAACTAGACTCGAGCAACAACATACTCAAGATAGCGCATTCTGTTACAGCTGCCCTGTCACAGTTGTGCCTTAATTGATGATTCGAGCCCCAAGGATCCTTTCTAAGTAGCGAACACCTTTCAAGACTTGTTCAGCCCCACCTTCCTGCAGTCCACTTATCTCAACTACCTTCATAAATCATAATATGTTAGCACAATTGAGAGATAAACAACCTTAATTATCACAATCATAAGCATTAATAAGATAAAACAATGATTAGTCATACCTTGGTTATTTGGGGAAATAAAGTGAGGACAACAGGTCTGACTAGCATGATAAATGGTGTAGAACAGGGAAAAGAAAGGTGATCAAGGATGATTAGAAGGGGCCAATTCTGGGCTCAACATCTCCCCCCAACTACCCTGTTGCATGTCCTCATGCAACAACCCGCATCATTCAGAATCTGAGTCCTGTACTGAGCTCTATCCATGGAGAGAGGAAGAATTGTAGGGAATTCAGGCATCTTATCTGTCTTTTGAAAAGCCTTTGTGAGTAACCCAACATCTTCCTTCATCACTGTTCCCCTTTCACTGCTACTTGCTGGTGTTTGAAAATGCAGTTGGTGTAGTGGGAATCTTCCTGCAATCTCATTATGCTGTGCCTGGTGCTCGAAAGGAAATCTTTAATATGAATCTAGATCAATGACATTTCTGGGAGGTAGAAGCATTGGTTCTTGTGGGACAGTGTCTTCTAGCACATCTAAATTTAATAAGAGAGTTGCTGGCTCTTGTGTGGCAGCAACATCCTTTAGGCTCTCTTCAGCAGCTACCATCATTGCTTTTAGAGACACTAGTTCTTGTGTAATAGTGTCTTCTTTGTCCTCCTGCTGCTGAGATTGGATATCTTTCTCATTGTGCAGCTCCTCCTCCAAGATTTCAGTGTCACCTGAGCATGGTGTCTGTACCTGTTCATCTTCACTGCACTGTGTATCGGGAATGATATCCACTCCAGGATTATCTTTTAAATGAAATTCAGGAGTTCCTGCTGCAGTTTCCAAGGATGTTGGTTCTTGTGTGGCAACATCTTGGCTTGCATCTTCATCCTCCTGTTGTTGCAACTCTTCTCCTATGAGCTCTGTGTCATGGGAATCCTCTGGGGTTACAACCCAAAGTTCATCATTAAACTCCAGAGTATCCTCTGTCCCAGGTTTTTCTCCCATCTGTTTGGCCGATTGGACAAGTATACTCAGGTTTGCTGGTTCTTGTGTTACAGCACCCTATTCCAGTTTATCAATGTCTTGCCCTTGTGGCTCTTCTTCTAAAATTTCTGTGTCATGGGAGCATTCTGGGGTTACAGTATAGAATTCTTCATTGGCCTCCAGAGTGTCCTTCATTCCAGGTTCTTCTTCCTTCTGCTCTATAATCTTTGTATCATGGGAACATTCTGGAGTTACAGTATCGTCCTTATTAAGCTCCAGAGTGTCCTCCATCCCTTGTTCTTCTCCTATCTGTTCTATAATCTCTGCATCTTGGGAAGTGGCAGCTTCAGCAAGGATGTTCAAAGATGCTGGTTCTTGTGTGGCAGCACCTTCTTTTTCTGCTGCTTCCTCTATTGTGGCCACGGGCTGTTGTGCTGAGTAAGTGCTAAGTAACATTTTGTGGCCTACTTCCTTGAAGATTTCTCCACAGATGGGACAGAGTATTCGTTCATCCTCCTGCCCAGCTTCAGCAGAATATGATCCCTCCAATTGTTCTGCAGCCTCTATCAATGTATACATTTTTCTTTCACCCTGTTTTCTGCAGGTTTCCTTCCATATTTCCAACTCCCTTCTAAGTACTTGGAGGTCCTCTTTTAACATTGCGTTCTCAGCCAGAAGTCCTTCAACTCCAGGTTCTTCCTCCACTGGCCTTTGTGGAGCATCCATTGGTCTTGGTACAAGGATTGGGGGCTCAACCTGTGCCTCTGGGGTTGCCCATCTTTTCTTGGCTGCCTCTGTTGCTGTAGCTGATCCAGTTCTTTTCTTTCTAATTGGTGAGATTAGGTTAAATTCATTGGTTTCTCTCTTTCTTTTCTTTTGTGGTGTTTTCTTTTGTGGAGCTAGGACATAGGGAATCACAGATGAGGTCGAAGGAATATTTTCTTGCTCCTCATGTTGTTCTTCTTCAATTACATCTCCTCCTCCTACCCACTCAGGTGAGGACTCAATTGTTACCAGCTCAATGTTTTCTTCCATTGCCCTGGCTCTGTCATCTTCAGGTTCCATTGTCGCAGCATTTGATGCTGCTCCAATTTCACCTTCTGCTGTCGGAGCTGCCCTATTATCTAGGTTTTCCACAAAGGTTTTATCTACACCATCTCCCAATGGCTCTGTTTGTGCCTCCAATTGCTCTTCTTCAAATGTAGTTTTATCCCCCCCAACTGGCTCTGCTTGTGCCAGAGGTTCATCTCCCCCAAATGGCTCTTATTGTGCCCCTAGTTGCTCTTCCTCTAATATAGTCTCATCCCCCCCAAATGGCCCAGCTTGTGCCCTCAGTTGCTATTCTTCTTCCATTTCATCCCTCCCCCCAACTTCAATGGAGGAACTCCGGTCCTCCTGTTGTGGTGGAACCTGTATTTGCTGTAATGGGACGACTCACAAGGGAATGGGTTGCTGAGGTCAGGTTATGAATTGTTCCCAAGTTATATGATGTTGGGCAAGGGTTCTTACAATGATTAATTTGATAAGGCCATGGTGGGTGAGAGAGGAAAGTGGGTGCTTAGCAGACTGAACAAATGCTGCCATATGACGCAAGTCATGCAGTAAATAATATGGAATGTTTAATAAAATGCCATGGCGAAGATGAGAAAGTAAAGGGAGTTCAGAGTTATACACAGTTTGATATCTACCTTCATAGGTAATGTACTTCTTGAGAAAGGCAGCAACCTGGTCCCATGGCCGCAGCAGTGAGTTCAGTGCGATCCCTCTTCTGGATGATTCAACTTGCTCCCCCTCCAGTAGAAATTCTTCCCGTGCAGTCGTTGCAGGGACTCGTCGGTTAAACCATGGTTTTCCCACCATCGGGATGGCTGTAACCTCGGATATAATGGTCTCGGAGACTTCTATGCATAGCCCCCACACCGTGGAGTGAGTTTGGGTAAGATTCAAAGCAAATTGCAGGGCTGCGTCCCGATCGAATCCGTCTAGTCGCTCAAAAAATTCGAGCCAGCCGGCAGCTTGAAAGATGGCAAGAACTTGAAGATTTCTCCTGAGTTCCCATGTGTTGAAAGGTTCATGATGAACTGGAATCCCCATGATCCTGACTGCAAGCTAAAGATGCTATCCCACAGATTACAGGATCCCAAAATGGAAGTTGCAGCACAGAGGATGCATGAATCGCTGAGCGGAGACGTTGAGAGAATGGGAAAATTTGGAAAGTTGAGCACAGAAAAAAGTTCGAAATTTCCATGCCGAATTAGGGAAGGTGGCAGTTATTAGTGTTTATGTCGTACGAGGGAAAGGTTTAATCAGGTATAATGGTGGAATGAGTGAAGGTACGACTAATATCGTTTAAATGATATCAATACTTAATCACGTGATAAATGAAAGCCATACCTCATAAGACTGTGCGTCGGAATGCTGCGGAGAATGGTGGAGCATGCAGTTGGTGACGTTGCGGAGCCGAACTCATGCACAGTCAGAAGTGTGATCATGATGACTCGGATAAGGCAATAATTTCTTCCGCTGGTGAAACACAAACCATCGCGTCCTCGAGGTCGGAATGATGAGTTCGCCAGCATGACCGAGGTGAATCAGCACCATGATTTAGCAGGTTTGGAACAATTCTTCTGTTAACACAGGAGTTACCACTGCAAGTTGCCAAAAATGATAGCACGGCTGACAAAAAAGATGTTGCAGTCGCCAGGAAAGAAGTTGCAGCCATCGGAAAAGAATTCTCGGCAGCCGGGAAAAGAATTTACGGTATCGGGAAAAATTACGGCTGTCACGAAAAAGTTTTACGGCGGCGGGAAATATGTTGCAGCCTGTCAAAAAAGTTGTTGCAGCTACGAGAAAATGGTTGCGGCCACCGGAAAATAGTTCACGTTCGTCGGAAAAAGTTCACAGCTGCCGGGAAAACGATTCTACGGTTGACGGAAAATGATAATGCAGCCGCTGGGAAATTATGTTGCAGTTGCCGAAAAAGATGTTGCAGCTGCCGATGTTGCAGCTGGCAGAAAAGATTCACGGCAGCCCGAAAAAGGATATTACGGTTGCTGGGAAATGATGTGGCAGCCGCTGGGAAATGAGGTGGCAGCCGCTAGGACATGGTGTTGCAGCTGCCGAAAAAGATGTTGCAGCTGCCAGAAAAGATTCACGGTAGCCGGGAAATGATGTGGCCGCCACTGGGAAATGAGGTGGCAGCCGCTGGGACACGGTGTTGCAGGTGTCGAAAAAGATGTTGCAGCTGCCGATGTTGCAGCCGCTGGGAAATGATGTCGCAGCCGCTGTGACATGATGTTGCAGCTGCGGGGAAATATTGTTGCAGCTACCGGGAAAAAGGGTTTACGGCTGCCGAGAAAGGGATTTTAGGGTCGACGGGAAACGAATGGGAATGATGTTGCAGCCGCTGCGACATGATGTCGCAGCTGCTAGGAAAAGTTGTTGCAGTTGATAGAAAAGTTATTCACGGCTACTGGGAAAAAGGATTTTTATGTCTGCCGGGAAATCTATCGCGGTTTGCCGGAAAGGAGATTGCAGCTGCCGGAAAAGATGTCACAGCTGCCGGATTTTTTTTTTTTTTTTTTTTTTTTTTTTAAGAGAAAAAGGGAAATACAGCACAGGGCGACTCTATTTTGACAGGCCCAATCTGGTTGTTCTCCTGGCGCTTCCCTGGAAATCATCAAACAAAAAAGATCAAATGCAAAAGGAAAACAATTAAATGCTACAGCAGACAAGAAAGAGAACTATTTATGTACAGTAATTCAAAATGCAATTTTCAGTTTAAGGATTTGGCAAAGGCAGAGAGAAATTCCTGCTCTGGTGCCAGTTGATAATCAGGATTGGCAGCAATTTGCGAAATGAATGCATCTTTCGAGATAGGCTTACGATACAGTCGCAGTCTGTGGCCATTAGCCAGTAATGGTATACGGTTTTCATCAATGGTCACCAGACGGACAGTGCCGTTGTCAAATACCCTGTCGACCAGATATGGACCCAGCCATCTTGTGCGTAATTTACCTTTAAAATCCTTCTTGAATCTGGAGTCGTATAATAGCGCCCAGTCTCCTTCACAGAAAATTTTCTTTTTAATAAATCGGTCATTCCAGTTGGATCTCTGTTGCTGAAGCAACACAGTCTGATCTACTGCAACTAACCGTTTCTCATCTAATTCATTTAATTGATTCAATCTTCTCCTCTGGGCTTCTGTTACATCCAGACTCATTTCTGTGGCTGTTTTTAGGGTTTTGATCTCAAACTCAATTGGAAAGATGGCACTCTTTCCATACACAAGATCATAGGGAGAAAATCCTGTGGTGTTGCACCAAGTTGTGCGATATGCCCACAGTGCTTTAGGAAGCCTGTCAACCCAATCCTTTCGATGGCTTTTAACTGTTTTAGTAAGGATTACTTCAATAACTTTATTAGTACTTTCCACCTGACCATTGCCCTGGGGGTGGTAAGGTGAAGCTATCCTATGCTGCACATGATACTTCCGGAGCAAGGATTCAAATTGGTGTGAGATGAATTGCGGTCCCCCATCGGTAACTACTTCCTTTGGTACCCCAAAGCAGGTAAATATTTCACTGTACAGAAAATCAATCACCGCCTAGTCATTAGCCTTAGCCAAAGCTACAGCCTCTACCCACTTGGTCATGTTATCAGTACAAACCAGAATGTAAACCTTCTGTCTGGAAGGAGGGCTGATAGGGCCAACAAAATCCAATTCCCATCTATCAAACGGTTCAAGTACCACTTGGGGCTGTAAAGGCATCTGATCTATTTTATTAGGTTGGCCCATCCTTTGGCAGCTGTCACAGGACTGAACATATCTTTTAGCGTCCCTGAACAGATTCGGCTAATAGTAGCCCATCCACAGTGCTTTATGCCCTATTCTTTTGTCTGCAAAGTGTCCTCCACAAGGTTCATCATGACAGGCCTTCAGTATATGAAAGATCTCATCTTCCCTTACACATCTCCTAATATCAAGATCGGGTCCTGTGTAAAAGAGATGACCATTGAGCCAACAATACCTGGCACTTTGCTGGATAATTTTTCTCTTCTCTCGTTTAGACATGTGTGGCAGGAGCTTCCCTGCGACCAAATAATTAGCAACGTCTGCATACCAGGGAAAATGAGCTGAGAGTGCAAATAAATGTTCATCTGGAAAAGAATCCTCAATAGGCGAACTATCATCACTGTTAGTAAAACGTGATAAAAAATCAGCAACAACATTTTCTTTTCCAGGTTTATCTATAATGGTAATATCAAATTCCTGCAATAATAAGAGCCACCTAGTTACTCTGGCATTGGTGACAGGTTTGTTCATCAAATACTTAATGGCAGAGTGGTCAGTGTGCACAAATGTAGGATACCCAGTAATGTAATGACGAAATTTATTAATAGAGTAAGCAATAGCAAGGAATTCTTTTTCGGTGACAGTATAATTAAGTTCAGCAGGGGCTAAATTTTTACTAACATAATAGATAGCATAAGGTATTTGACCATCCTACTGTCCTAGTACTGCCCCAATGGCTGTATCAGAAGCATCTGAAGAAATGTGGAAGGGTATGGTCCAATTAGGCCTCCTTAAGATAGGAGCTGTGGATTGCTTCTCTTTAACCTTGTCAAACGCTGTCTGGCATGTTTCACTCCACACAAACTGTGCATCCTTCATTAACAAAGAAAACAAAGGAGAAGCAAGTTTGGAGAAGTTTTCTATAAATCTCCGATAATATCCAGCATGTCCCAGAAAGCTTCGCACCTCTTTCTGAGTTGAAGGAGTCGGTATATTTTTTATCACTTTAATTTTTGAAGGATCCACCTGAATGCCATCGGTAGAGATGAAATGTCCTAATACCACTCCCTCACTCATCATCATATGGCATTTTTCAGTGCTTAATGAGAGGCGAGCCTGTTCACAGCGAATTAAAACCTTCTTTAAATTTTCCAGTGCTTTCTCAAAGTCCTTGCCATAGGGAGTAAAATCATCCATAAAAACTTCCATACTATCATTAACTAATTCAGAGAATATGCCAATTACAGCTCTTTGGAACATTGTTGGTGCATTACATAAACCAAAGGGAAGCACTTTATAAGCAAACGTTCCCCAGGGGCAAGTGAAGGTGGTCTTATCCTGGTCCTCAGGAGCAATCTGAATTTGGTTGTACCCGCTCAACCCATCTAAGAAGGAGAAGAACTTCTTCCCTGATAGGGTATCAAGTACCTGGTCAATAAAGGGCAGAGGGAAATGATCCTTTTGCGTAGCTTTGTTCAGCTCCCTATAATCAACACAGACTCTCCATTTACCATTTTTCTTGGGCACAATTACGAGTGGCGAAACCCATTCACTATCTGAAATAGGATATATAAATCCTGCTTCCAAAAGTTTTTGGATTTCCTCCTTCACTATATCCCTCAGATTGGGGTTCATGCGTCGTTGGGGTTGACAGACAGGCCGGGAATCATTTTTAATATAAATATGGTGGTTGCACAGATTAGAGGGAATACCCCTCATGTCTGTATACTCCCAGGCAAATGCCCCCTTATGTTCCTTCAAGAGACTGATTAGGCATGTCTGCTCTTCTGAGGAGAGACCAGGGTTGATGTTCAAAGTCCTTCCAGGCTCTACCTCAATAGGAATACTTCTCGAATTTTTCAAAACTGGGATTATGTTTGTGTCACCGACTAGTGCTTCTTCCGTAAGATTTTCTTGTTCTTCCTTACCGAGGGTAATGATCAGGATTTGATAGACTTCTTTATCCACTGAGGCAGGTTCGCTAATGAAATTACTGATGGCATCGTCTTCTGTTTCGTTTTTAAAATTCAAGGCCTTCCCTATTGTTAATAGTGGCTGAACCTCCTCCTCCTCTTCCTGCTCTATCCAAAGAGAAGTTTCAGCCTCTAAACTTCGCCGAGCTGGAGGATACAGGGTGAGGTTTTTAATCTCTGTACCATCAGATATAGTCATGGAACCAGATCGACAGCTGATGCAAGCATCAGCTGTGGCCAACCAAGGCCTCCCCAGGATCAATGGATGTCCTCCCAGCTGTGATTTTGGTTGCAATATCAAGAAGTTAGCAGGGTATTCCCATGAATCTACTGAGATGACAAGGTCGTCCAGAATCCCTTCGGGTCTAATGGTGGATCTGTCTGCCAATTCTAAAATGGTAGGGGTCGGCCTAAAATTAGTGAGTCCAAGCTTCCTTACAGTCTCAATTGTTATGACATTGATCGCTGCTCCTAAGTCGACTAGCACGTTGGGTATCTGCGTTTGTCCTATATGTACAGTGACAGTAGGATTGCCAGGGTTGTCATACTTGGTCACAGGGGTTTTTCCTGTTATTAAAGCAGATAAATTCCCTATGACGTGAACAGTCGGAGGGTCTCTAGGTTTCCTTCCTGGTTTCTTAGTGCACAGGTCCCGAACGGTTTTAGCATAAATAGGCACGTCTTGAAGGGCTTGCAGAAGGGGGCTTTTAACGTAAAGATTCTTCAACTCTCCTAGGAGGTTGAACTGAGGTTGCCCCCCTATTTTTGGTAGCATTACTCTCTCAGGGTATGGTGGTTTCCTTACCAACTGGGTAGGCTGCGTATTATCTAATTTCTAATTTAATGTTTCAGTCGTCCCATCTAAGGGATGCTCAGCACCTTCAGTGATAGGAACCGGATCAGATGGATGCTGTGAACTCTCTCCTTTTTCATGCACAGAAGGTGGAATATATTCTGTAATTACAGGTTCTATTATCTTCCCAGATCGTAGACGAATATCGTTACAAGGTACAGGGGAGAGAGAATAAGCCGGCATATTGACAGTTTCCAATTGATGGACTGTTTTACTATTTGGGTTAGGATTAGGTTGGGCAAGCATCTGAGGCCGTATTGGTATATTAGGAATAGGATTATTCTGCAGCTGCAGCTGCGACTGCTGAGGTGGATATTGAGGAAATTGAGGAAAATGAGGGTATGGAGGAGAATATGGTGACTGTTGAGGTGGGGGTGGCTGAGTGAACTGGTTCCCGAGAGGAAAGTTCCTCCATCCAGGAGACCACGACGTAGGTTGATGTGGTGGCTGTGTCCAAGGACCCCATGAATTAAAATTTTGCATTGCAGGTTGGGGAGGATTCCACTGAGAATAATTTGAAGGGAATTGTGTATTCACATTTTGCATGTTATTATTCCAATTGCTCATATTATTTAAAAATGGAAATGAATCCAGAGGCATACCTTGATTTCGAGGCAGCCAAGGTTTCTTTTGTGCAATGAAATAGGCTAATTCCACTTCTGGAGTTGATGCCTGCAGAACAGCCTTCACTTGGGGAAGTGTGGGACATTCCTTCATGTCATGGTTCAGCTCACAAAACTGACATACTTGTATTTTGTCAAGAGGGCATTCTTTCAGCGGATGATTTTTTCTACATCGGGGACAGAACACACCTAGAGTGAGATCCTCCACTGCCTGTTTTTGTTTGGCCTTCAGGACATCAATCTCCGAAGAGATGGAGCTCATCATTTCTATTTTAAAATTTTCAAGGAGATTTCCTATCTCTGCATGTGTAGCTCCTCCATTGGATGACCTCTGAGTTCTGTCGAAGACATCACGTTCCATCTTATCCCATTTATCCCGCTTATTATTCCTGGAAGATCCCCTGGAGTATCTCTTACATAATTCCACAATCGTCTCAAAAGGTTCTTTGGAGATATCTCCCTTTCCTAACAGATTTAACATGTCTAAACAATCATCCCTGATCCCTCGAAGCAAGATTATATTGAGCACGTCCATCCCCATGTTCGTCTGCCCGGCTCTTTGCACATTGTACAATAGTTTTTCTACAAAATCCTCGAGACTTTCATCCTCCTTCTGCACCATCTTGAATAATTCCTCTGTTTTGTCCCTGGTGTTGCAATATTCTTGATATTTCTCCAAGAATACTTGCTTCATCTTGTTCCAATTAGCAACAGTTCCTCCCCCAAGGATCATAAACCATCGTAATGCATTGTTTTTCAGGGTGGCGGGAAAAAGTTTCAGCTTTTGAGCATCTGTAACGTAATCATAGCTGCGACAGAGGATATCAAATTCAAAAAGGAATTCGTCTTTATCTTCTGCCACCCTGCCATGGAAGTGAGGCAACACCGATGGTGAGATGTTCTTCATAGGAGCTGTCCCTTCTAGCTGTTGAATTGGGAATTGTAATGTAGTCGTAGTTCCTTCTGGCAGGGAGTAATTTTCATGATGGTATTCTACCACTGCCTCTTCCTCTTCAGTCTCATGTCTGTTATTCATATTTTCTTCTGTATCCTCTTCTTCGTTCGTTCCTTCATTCTTTTCCTCAGTTGTAACAGCTGCGTATTCTTCAGTTGTAGCAGCTGCGTATTCTTCAGTTGTAACAGCTGTGTATTCTTCAGTTGTAGTAGCTGCATATTCTTCAGTTGTAGCAGCTGCGTATTCTTCAGTTGTAGCAGCTGCGTATTCTTCAGTTGTAACAGCTGCGTCAGCTATACCTTCCTTAGAAGGGGTATATGAAGGAGTCACAGCTGCTCCTGTATTCTCCACCGTGGACGTTGGAATTCCAAAATCGGCAGGGTTTCGTCTGAGAGGAGTTTCTTGACGATGAGCCCTGGTGGATGAATCAGTTCTGTCAACAAGATCGTCGATGAATGTTCTTCTGCCCAATTGTTGTCCTCGACCACGACCCGAACCACCTGCGCTGTTAGTAATTTGTGGGGTTTGGGAGTTGGGAGGTGATCGCGTTTTACCCTCCTTGTATTCATGCGAACAAAATCATTTCAGCAACGAAAAGACTGACTAGAAACAATTACCAGATGCACTAATGATCAATGTTTAATTTTTATCCTTCCCCGGCAACGACGCCAAAATGTCAAGCACCCTATATGAAGTTAGATTATCACCAACACACACAGAGCATACGAGATTTATTGTCAACCCGAGAAAGTCTTTTTATTTCAAAGGATAAGTGCACAATCTGTGCTTAAACACCAAACCATTAGAATTGAATACTGTTATGCTCTAACAACTATGTTCATCCCAAGGAGCTGTGCAATCCCAGTTGCTGTCTAATTACTATTTTACCATGCATCAAAAGGAAATGAAATAAGATTCAAAGACAATTGCAGATACGAGGGAATCCTATTCACATCCTAGAACAAGTAACTCACTTCTTCAATCTGATCACTCTTAAAAACCATAAGCAGAAACTGAATGTTAATCTAGAAATTCAATTGCAAAAGATTAAGTTTAGCTGTTCTAAGAATTTGAATTGCAGAAATGAAAATCAACATTCAGGAAAGATAAATTGTAATAAGGCTCATGGGATCACAACTTAATATGTAAGATGAACAAAGCTGTGTACAACTGCCAAATGAAGCGCATAAAGAAAGCCCTACTCAGTCAACTGTTACTCTGCACCATTTACCAATCTCAAGGAAATATAATCTTAACTATACTTGAAATCCATACCCAAATTACTACTGCTGCGTATAAAAGAAATATCATAAACAACCCATCACACAACAATCAATTAAAGAAATCTAAATTTAACTCAGCAATCCCTGTGGAAGACGGGCCCAGCCTTCACACAGAGATGCTGGCTGAACAACGCAAATTCCTTTAACTCAGCAATAACTCCTTATATTAACAGAAGAATGATTACACCAGTTGTCTCAGCTGCTAATACAATGAATTAATTATCTGTTGTTCAACCCCTTGGGTCGAGGCAACTCTCCATATTTATACATACAAATCGTAACATATAATCCTATAATCGGGTAGCCATGAAGATCTCTGATCTTTAGGCGCCCTAAATAACTAGCTGTTACAATACGTGGAAAAACAGAGACATGAAAATATGAGAAAGTTATCAATTGACCAAAGAGTGGCGGTCCTTCCAGATCACAGCTAGACTTGAGTAGCAACATACTCAAGATAGCGCATTCTATTACAGCTTCCCTGTCACAGCTGTGCCTTAATTGATGATTTGAGCCCCAAGGATCCTTTCTAAGCACCGAACACCTTTCAAGACTTGTTAAGCCCCACCTTCCTGCAGTCCACTTATCTCAACTACCTTCATAAATCATAATATGTTAGCACAATTGAGAGATAAACAGCCTTAATTATCACAATCATAAGCATTAATAAGATAAAACAATGATTAGTCATACCTTGGTAATTTGGGGAAATAAAGTGAGGACAACAGGTCTGGCTAGCATGATAAATGGTGTAGGACAGGGAAAAGAAAGGTGATCAAGGATGATTAGAAGGGGCCAATTCTGGGCTCAACATTACCAAAATTGCCAGAAAACTATTTTGAGCCAGTTGGAAGAGGTGGGCCACCACTGATATCCACTTAGATCAATCCTCCCTCCTTAGGAAGCAATGGTCTCCATTGCATAAAATCCCTTATCATATGTCGAGTTGTGTGTCGAGTTGAGCTCTTGGTGCAACATTTGCTGAAGTGGAAAGGTTGCCTTACTTTGACATCTTCAGAGGGTTGTAATTGTTGTTGATGGATGCACTGGAGTTGTTCAACAGTTTTGGTTGTTGTGGTATCCTTGGTATGCACCAGTGTGGATGGTTTCTTTTTGGTGGAGCACCTTAAATGTGTGGCCTTACACTGTAGAGGTACCCGAATAGGCGATGCAGCACTGAATTTGTGTTCTTGTTTCTGCTGAGTAGAGGGATAATGGGAAGAGGTTGTGGATGTCTCTGCGATCTGATGTTCTCCTTTAGTGGCAGTTGCGAATAGGGAAAATTTCCTAGTGTGGGAGATTATCTTCCTTCCCTGCTCGTTTGGGGTAGGTGCAACTATCTCTCGTATCCGATAGAGTTGTCCTCCAAAAGTGACAATGACACTGCGAGGTTGTGATTCATATACAGCATGACGCTTCCACATATATGGTTGTCCTAAAAGAACATCACATACTTCAAGTGGGGCCACATCACAAAATACCTCATCTTTGAAGGGTTTGATGCCATATGGTAGGCGACATTGGTGACTAACGCGGATCCCTCGTCCTTCGCTTAGCCATCCAATGGTGTATGGTTGTGGGAGTGGTGTTATTGGTAGATCCAATCTCTTGATGACTTCTGTTGAGATCAGGTTCTTCTTGCTGCCGGTGTCCACAACAAAGTGTAGGTGAATTCCCTTCACCCACATCTATGAGTGGAAAAGGCGCTCCTCTGCCTCCGACTCTTCAGGTTCCTCTGGTTGAATCTGTGTGGTGGAGACAACGGCACTGGGTTCTGCATCAATGATCTGATTCCCTTTTTGCGCGGCTGTGATATTAGGTTCTGAGTCAGAATCGAAACTGGGATCTGATTCTGAAGCTTTGATCTCAGCCACCAATGACTGTTTTGAGCGACATTCATCAGTGTTGTGCCAAGGGCTTTTGTGGAACTTGCACTACTTCCCGGTGTCCTTCTTTGTCTTTTAATCACCCTTCTTCGCTTGTGGTTGGGACTGGTTGTCCTTTCCCTGCCCCGTGTTCTGCGAGCTAGAGTTTCCATTGCCCTGCTTCTGCGCAGGTCCGAAGTCACGCTTGTTATTTTGCTGAAATTTCTGCTCGATTTTGACAGCATATCGATAGGTGGATCCGAGTGAAGAGATTTCCAGGAAATCCATCTCTGTTCATATGTACCGGTGTAGGCCACTGCGATATTTCAGTACTAGGTGCCGCTCGGAGTCCATGATACCTAGCTTTGTGCGTGAGGTATGAAAGTTGTTGGTGTACTCCGACACCGTTTAGTCCCTCTCTTGGTGCAGAATAGTCCATTTTGTGTACTGTTCATCATAGTTTCCAATAGGGTAATATTGTTCCTTGACGACATCTATAAAAGAGACCCAAGTGGGATTGGAATTTTCAAACAATCCTAACTCGTCTGATGAGTTTTGCTCACAATACGTTTCCCACCAGCTTTTGACATGGGGGACGGCCTTAAGGAGCGCAAAGATGATCTTTTCCCTGTTGGAAAATTGGTGGACAGAGAAATACCCTTCTAGTAGATTCAACCATTTATCTAGGGCATCGGCATCGATATGGCCTTCAAATAAAGGAATATCAAAACTAACTTGTACCTTGAAGGGAGTCGTATCTCCGAAATGGCTTCTCACTAAGGGTGCATTTTCCACTGTTGGCATGCGTCGAAGGATCTCGGTGAAGTTATCCATCATCTCGTTCCTCTGTCGTGCAAGGGCTTCCTCGAGCAACAACTTGATAGGATCTATTGCTCCATCATCTCTCTTTTCTTCCACCATGGGAGCCCATTTGGAGTGGCGAGAGTGGTCTTCCCCAAGTGAAACTAGTTCGAGACCCAAATCTCTGTATCCTGACCTCGTCGGGGACATGCACCAAGAAACAATCAAAGAGCAGACTGCCCTGATACCACTGATTCGGATTTATGTGGGAACGGAACAAAATATAGCATATACAGAATCATATACAGAGATATATTGCGAATAACACAGTGATACAGTAAACACATATTCTATTAAATAGCGGAAATAGAACAGACTGTAAAATACAATAGCTAGAATGGTGGTAGCTATCTCTAAGAAGAGATGTGGCCGCTATGCTCATTTGTGCCAAGATGAATACAAAGAGAGGCCGAAAGGGCCTATTTATACTAAGCATGATGGAAAGAATCCCAAACATCCAAAAACCTAACCCTAGAAGATGAACCGTCATAACGTTTGCGGCCCCAAGGTGGTTAGTTGAACAGTCAACTTCTCGGGGTCATAACTTTTACATACGATCTTCGTTTGGGGCACTCAGTAGCCCATTGGAAAGGTATATCCGAGATTTACAACTTTCGACTAGTCCCAAATGCTTGTCATTGGCAACCATTTGGTCCCCCAAATCGCCAAAAAATGTCATTTAGGGCCTCAAAACGGCTCCGGAAGTTCAGGACCCGAAAAACTGTTAAAAATAGTAATTTACCAAAATTGCCAGAAGACTGTTTTGAGCCAATTGGAAGAGGTGGGCCGCCACCAATATCCACCTGGATCAATCCTCCCTCCTTAGGAAGCAATGGTATCCATTGCGTTAAATCCCTTATCATGTGTCGAGCTGTGTGTCGAGTTGAGCTCTTGGTGCGACATTTGCTGAAGTAGAAAGGTTGCCTTACTTTGACATCTTCAAAGAGTTGTAATTGTTGTTTATGGATGCGCTGGAGCTGTTCAACAGTTTTGGTTGTTGTGGTATCCTTGGTATGCACCGGTGTGGATGGTTTCTTTTTCGAGGAGCACCTTGAATGCGTGGCCTTGCACTGTAGAGGTACACGAATAGGCGATGCGGCACTGAATTTGTGTTCTTGTTTCTTCTGAGTAGAGGGATAATGGGAAGAGGTTGTGGATGTCTCTGTGATCTGATGTTCTCCTTTAGTGGCAATTGCGAATAGGTAAAATTTCCCAGTGTGGGAGATTATCTTTCTTCCCTGCTCATTTGGGGTAGTTTCAACTATCTCTGGTATCCGATAGAGTTGTCCTCCTAAAGTGACAATGACACTGTGAGGTCGTGATTCATATACAGCATGATGCTTCCACATATATGGTTGTCCTAAAAGAACATCACATACTTCAAGTGGGGCCACATCACACAATACCTCATCTTTGAAGGGCTTGATTCCATATGGTAGGCGACATTGGTGACTAACGCAGATCCCTTGTCCTTGGCTTCGCCATCCAATGGTGTATGGTTGTGGGTGTGGTATTATTGGTAGATCCAATCTCTTGATGACTTCTGTTGAGATCAGGTTCTTCTGGCTGCTGTTGTCCACAACAAAATGTAAGGGAATTCCCTTCACCCACATCTGTGAGTGGAAAAGGTGCTCCTCTGCCTCCAACTCTTCAGGTTCTTCTGGTTGAATCTGTGTGGTGGCAACAATGACACTGGGTTCTGCATCAATGATTTGCTTTCCTTTTCGCGCGACTGTAAAATTAGGTTCTGAGTCAGAATCGGAAATGGGATCTGATTCTGAAGCTTTGATCTCAGCCACCAATGACTGTTTTGAGCCACATTCATCAGTGTTGTGCCAGGGGCTTTTGTGGACCTCGCACCACTTCCCGGTGTCCTTCTTTATCTTTTCTTTACCCTTTTCGCTTGTGGTTGGGACTGGTTGTCCTTTCCCTGCCCCGTGTTCTGCGAGAAAGAGTTTCCCTTGCCCTACTTCTGCGCAGGTCCGAAGTCACGCTTGTTCTTTTGCTAAAATTTTTGCTCGATTTTGATAGCATATCAATAGGCGGATCCGAGTGAAGAGATTTCCAAGAAATCCATCTCTATTCGTATGTACCAATGTAGGCCACTGCGATATTTCAGTCCTCGGCGCCGCTCGGAGTCCTTGATACCCAGCTTTGTGCGCAAGGTATGAAAGTTGTTGGTGTAATCTGACACCGTTTGGTCCCTCTCTTGGTGCAGAATGGTCCATTTTGTGTACTGGTCATCATAGTTTCCAATAGGGTAATATTGTTCCTTGACGGCATGTATAAAAGAGGCCCAAGTGGGATTGGAATATTCAAACAATCCTAACTCGCCTGATGAGTTTTGCTCACAATAAGTTTCCCACCAATTTTTGACATGGGGGACGGCCTTAAGGAGCGCAAAGATGATCTTTTCCCTGTCGGAAAATTAGCGGACAAACAAATGCCCTTCTAGTAGATTCAACCATTTATCTAGGGCATTAGCATCGATATGGACTTCAAATAAAGGAATATCAAAACTAACTTGTACCTTGAAGGGAGTCGTATCTCCAAAATGGCTGCTCATTGAGGGTGCATTTGCCGCTATTGGCATGTGTCGAAGGATCTCGGTGAAGTTATCCATCATCTCGTTCCTCTGTCATGCAAGGGCTTCCTCGAGCAACAACTTGATAGGATCTACTGCTACGTTGTCTCTCTTTTCTTCCGCCATGGGAGGCCGTTTGGGGCGGCGAGAGTGGTCTTCCCCAAGTGAAACTAGTTCGAGACCCAACTCTCTATATCCTGACCTCGTCAGGGACATGCGCTGAGAAACAATCAAAGAGTAGACCGCTCTGATACCACTGATCCGGATTTATGTGGGAACGAAACAAAAGATAGCATATACAGAATCATATACAGAGATATATTGCAAATAACACAGTGATACGGTAAACACATATTCTATTAAATAGCGGAAATAGAACAGACTGTAAAATACAATAGCTAGAATGGTGGTAGCTATCTCTAAGAAGAGATGTGGCCGCTATGCTCATTCTTGCCAAGATGAATACAAAGAGAGGCCGAAAGGGCCTATTTATCATAAGCATGCGGGAAAGAATCCCAAACATCCAAAAACCTAACCCTAGAAGATGAATCGTCATAAATTTTGCGGCCCCAAGGTGGTTAGTTGAACAGTCAACTTGCCTGGGTCATAAATTTTGCATACGATCTCCGTTTGGGCCGCTCAGTAGCTTGTTGGAAAGGTCTATCCGAGATTTACAACTTTCGATTAGGCCTACTTGCATGATTTTGGCATCCATTCAGTCCCCAAATCGCCAAAAAATGTCATTTAGGGCCTCAAAACGGCTCTGGAAGTTCAGGACCCGAAAAACTGCTAAAAATAGTAATTTACCAAAATTGCCAGAAGACTGTTTTGAGCCAATTGGAAGAGGTGGGCTGCGACCGATATCTACTTGCGTCAATCCTCCCTCCTTAGGAAGTAATGGTCTCCATTGCGTTAAATCCCTTATCATATGTCGAGCTGTGTGTCGAGTTGAGCTCTTGGTGCAACATTTGCTGAAGTGGAAAGGTTACCTTACTTTGACATCTTCAGAGAGTTGTAATTGTTGTTGATGGAAGCGCTGGAGCTGTTCCACAGTTTTGGTTGTTGTGGTATCCTTGGTATGCACCGGTGTGGATGGTTTATTTTTGGAGCAGCACCTTGAATGCGTGGCCTTGGACTGTAGAGGTACCCGAATAGGTGATGCGGCACTGAATTTGTGTTCTTGTTTCTACTGAGTAGAGGGATAATGGGCAGAGGTTGTGGATGTCTCTGCGATCTAATGTTCTCCTTTAGTGGCAATTGCGAATAGGGAAAATTTCCCAGTGTGGGAGATTATCTTCCTTCCCTGCTCGTTTGGGGTAGGTGCAACTATCTCTGGTATCCGATAGAGTTGTCCGGCTGTCGTTGTCAACAACAAAGTGTAGGGGAATTCCCTTCACCCACATCTGTGAGTGGAAAAGGCGCTCCTCTGACTCTGACTCTTCACGTTACTCTAGTTGAATCTGTGTGGTGGCGACAATGGCACTGGGTTCTGCATCAATGATTTGCTTCCCTTTTCGCATGGCTGTGAAATTAGGTTCTGAGTCTAAATCGGAACTGGGATCTGATTCTGAAGCTTTGAGCTCAGCCACCAATGACTGTTTTGAGTGACATTCATCAGCGTTCTGCCAGGGGATTTTGTGGAACTTGCACCACTTCACAGTGTCCTTCTTTGTCTTTTCATTACCTTTCTTCGCTTGTGGTTGGGACTGGTTGTCCTTTCCCTGCCCTGTGTTCTGCGAGCCAGAGATTCCCTTGCCCTGCTCCTGCGTAGGTACGAAGTCAAGCTTGTTCTTTTGCTGAAATTTCTGCTCGATTTTGACAGCATATCGATAGGCGGATCCGAGTGAAGATATTTCCAAGAAATCCATCTCTATTCATATGTATTGGTGTAGGCCACTACGATATTTCAGTACTAGGTGCCGCTTGGAGTCCTTGATACCCAGCTTTGTGCGTGAGATATGAAAGTTGTTCGTGTACTCCGACTCCGTTTGGTCCCTCTCTTGGTGCAGAATTGTCCATTTTGTGTACTGGTCATCATAGTTTCCAACAGGGTAATATTGTTCCTTGACTGCATCTATAAAAGAGGCCCAAGTGGGATTGGAATATTCAAACAATACTGACTCGTCTGATGAGTTTTGCTCACAATAAATTTCCCACCAATTTTTGACATGGGGGACGGCCTTAAGGAGTGCAAAGATGATATTTTCCTTGTCAGAAAATTGGCGGACAAAGAAATACCCTTCTATAGATTCAACCATTTATCTAGGGCATCGGCATCGATACGGCCTTCAAATAAAGGAATATCAAAACTAACTTGTACCTTGAAGGGAGTCATATCATTTGCTGCTGTTAGCATGCGTCGAAGGATCTCAGTGAAGTTATCCATCATCTCATTTCTCTGTCGCACAAGGGCTTCCACGAGCAACAACTTGATAGGATCTACTGCTCTGTCGTCTCTCTTTTCTTCCGCCATGGGAGGCCGTTTGGGGCGGAGAGAGTGGTCTTCCTCAAGTGAAACTAGTTCGAGACCCAACTCTCTGTATCCTGACCTCGTCAGGGACATGCACCGAGAAACAATCAAAGAGAAGATCGCTCTGATACCACTGACCCGGATTTATGTGGGAATGAAACAAAAGATAGCATATACAGAATCATATACAGAGATATATTGCAAATAACACAGTGATACAGTAAGCACATATTCTATTAAATAGCGAAAATAGAACAGACTGTAAAATACAATAGCTAAAATGGTGGTAGCCATCTCTGAGAAGAGATGTGGCTACTGTGCTCATTCGTTTCAAGATGAATACAAAGAGAGACCAAAAGGGCCTATTTATCATTAGCATGAGGGAAAGAATTCCAAACATCCAAAAACCTAACCCTAGAAGATGAACCGTCATAAAGTTTGCGGCCCCAAGGTGGTTAGTTGAACAGTCAACTTCCCGGGGTCATAACTTTTGCATACGATCTCCATTTGGGGCGCTTGGTAGCCCGTTGGAAAGGTCTATCCACCTTGAATGCGTGGCCTTTCACTGTAGAGGTACCCAAATAGGCAATGCAGCACTGAATTTGTGTTCTTGTTTCTGCTGAGTAGAGGGATAATGGGAAGAGGTTGTGGATGTCTCTGCGATCTGATGTTCTCCTTTAGTGGCAATTGCGAATAGGAAAAATTTCCCAGTGTGGGAGATTATCTTCCTTCCCTACTCTTTTGGGGTAGGTGCAACTATCTCTGGTATCCGATAGAGTTGTCCTCCCAAAGTGACTGTAACGTCCCCATTTTGACCCCCTTTTTCATTAAGTCGTAAATGATGTAAATATTGTTATTTAATCATGGTGAGGAGCTCAAGGCCAAGGCCCCACCATTGATTTAGCATTTTATGTATCGGCAATTAAAAAGATAGATGCATGTGGTTCTTGTGCTAGATAGGCACAATGTAAATTAAGACATCATGTAAATACGAATTTTAATGAAAAACCCACAACTAGCTATGGAATGCAACAAAGAGATGGGGGCATGATTCTACAAGGAATAGGGAGGGAAATTATTCAAACCCTTGAGCCAATGGTGTTAATCCATGTGTCAATGAGAAAACCCATAAACCACCAACTATCCATTTTGGGTTATGCACCCAATCATTTAATTCTTCCAGAAATTGGTTGAGGCAGTTAATGCCTTGGGAATGAGGAGTTACGGCAGCCAATTTCGTGCATGGGCAAGCCATCAACCTGGAAAAACGTACTTTTGCTTCTGGGGCAAGAAAACACCCACGAAATGGTTCCCAAATCCATTCTGAACCCATGGCGTTTGCCCTCACACGCAGTCTGAGCTAGCTGGGCTTTCCCCATCATGTTTCTCACCATTTTCCATGCCTGGGAGCTCGTTTTTGCATTGTACAACAGCTAGGAGAGGAGGGCCACGATTTGGGACTGTGAGGGAGGTCGTTTTTACCCCAAAATATCCATGGCCGTTTTTCTAAAAACGATTTTTGCTCTCCAGGGTTGAATCCCCAATTGCCATTTCATTTTTGGGTCTTCCCACGTTTTTATGGGCTGGTAGAAACCCCATCTTTGGGCATCTCACTGTAAAAATGTTTTATCATGCCCGATAATTGTGGTTCTCCTGTTATGTGCATCCTTGTTTTGGTTTGAATCTGTGCGCAAGAGTTTTGGAGTGGTAATGGACAGAATTGGCTTGATAAACCTAGTGGGGAGAATAACCTCTCCAGAAGATCAAGAGGGTTGGCTACTCTTCTATGCACACCTGGGACACTCTAGAGTTGGAAGGTATGGCCTGAGGGACTGTGAATTGGTGAAGGGAATACTTCCTTGAGTGGGGTGTGTAGGCATTGTGGGTGCCAATCTAAATAGATCTTGTAGAGGTATCCATAGCTTTGTGGTTGAGCTCACTAGCTTAGCAATTCTTTCTTTCCATTTCCTAGCAGCCTAATAAACCTAATTGTAGATTGGCTTGGCTCATCTTGGTGTATGCTTGGCTATGTGTGAGTCTGTTGTTCCCTAGTTCCTTGTATAGATCATGCCCAGCTCGGGGGTGGAAGTGTGTTGAGATATTGATGATCACAACTGGCCTATGGTTGGGTGGAACATTGCAGTTGCATAGCCAGTTGCTTGGGACTACTTTGCTATAAGATAAGTATTCTCTTGTGTTAACTTTGCAATTATTTACTTGATGAATACCTTGAATGTATGATGGATGTGTAATTGATATTTCTTCCGCTGTGTTTTTCTGATAATTATACATTTCCATATGTCTTTTATATTATGTGAATGCTTATTTTTAATAAGTTCATGGGGCTAGATGCCCAGTTTAGCATCACAATCCTATCCATATAACTGGTATGATGGGAGGGGATGTTACAGATGGTATCAGACCTGCTGGTTGCAGCATTGGGCCTTTATGGGCTACCTATCATAGTTGCAAAGGTAAGTATGCTTCCTGCTCAGCACTGATAGTTAAGAAAAATTTCAAAAATTTCAAATTTTCAAAATTTTTCTAAGTGTCTATGAATCTCTTCCAAAATTGCGGAAGGAATTTCCGAATTTGCGGATGGAATTCCCGAATCTCTTCCGAAATTGCGGAAGGAATTTCCGAATTTGCGGAAGGAATTTCCGAATCTCTTCCGAAATTGCGGAAGGAATTTCCAAATCTCTTCCGAAATTGCGGAAGGAATTTCCAAATCTCTTCCGAAATTGCAGAAGGAATTTCCGAATCTGCGGAAGGAATTTTTGAATCTCTTCCGAAATTGCGGAAGAACTCCACAAGTTGCTCCGAACAAGAAATTTCAACCATTTTCAGGGAGATTTTCAGGTGCCGAAAATGGAAAAATTGCCATGGAACTTATGCGCTAGATTGCACAAAATGGAAAGATTTATAAATAAAAAAAACGAGGGTGCTGCCCTCGACCCGCCCTGCAGTGGAAGGGGGCAAGCCCCCTTGACCCCTGTCATCCCCCTCATATTTTCCCACACGCATGAAGTAATTTATGAATTTATGAGAATATAATGCAGCTAACAATTGTCTGGATGAACACATTTTGCAGAATCACTGTTACATCAGGGCAACACTCTAGATAATACAGTTGGAAAGTTTTGGATCTTGGTTGGGCCAAGAAAATCAACATCATGGATGATGCACATGATCCCTATGAGCCTGAGACAGATGCCATGGGGGAAAACATACATGTTGAAAATGCTGAAACAGAATCTAATGGGAGGAGAGATCAAGAGACTCCTCCAGGTATTGCAGCCACCATGAGAAGCCTAAGGGTGGAGTTGCAAAGTTGCAGAGAAGATAATGAAAGGATGATTAAAGCTCAGGAAGAACAAAATCAGTTGAATGTAGCCATGCTGCAGAGTTTGACAGACATCCAAAGGCAAATAAACTCTGGGCATCAAACATCAAATCCAGAAAGGGGTGGGAGTAGTTCTAGAATGAATTCCCGTAAGAGGGCCAGTAGCTCAAGAAGAGTTTCTACAGACAAAACATATACTCCAGAAATCTCTTCTAATGAATCATCTGACTCTAAAGAATCCATTGAGGGTTCAAGCTCTTCATCTCGCAAGAGTAAAAGGAAGAAGCACTACAAGAACAGTTCGCATGGGGAATTTAAGAAGGCAAAACCTCCTACATTTGATGGAGAGGTAAAGTCCGGTCAAGAAGCTGAAGCTTGGCTTCTTGGGATGAGAAAGTATTTCCAAGTCCAAGACTACTCGGGAAATATGAAGGCAAGGGTAGCCATCTTCAACTTGAATGGAAGAGCATCTATATGGTGGGAACACATCAGGCAAGTGAAGAAGATCAATGAAAGGAAGATTGTGAGGAAGCAGTTCAAGAAATACTTCAAGCAGAAGTACCTCTCTGATAGGTACTATGATGATAAGATCAAAGAGTTCCATGAGCTGAAATTGGGACAATTGACCATGGAAGAATATGCAAACAAGTTCTTGGAGCTGCTAAGGTATGTCAGGTATATTCGAGATGATAAGGTAAAAATTCAGTGTTTCCTAAGTGGACTTCCCCATTCATATAAAGATAGAATTGAGTTTGATGAACCTCGAACTCTAGAGGAGGCCATAAGAAAGGCCAAGTATTGCTTTGATTAAAACAGAAGTAAACCAGAATTCCATAAGGCATGGAAGGATAAGAAAAATGAAAAGTTTGATCAAAGGAAGAAGGGGTTCAAGCCTCCTCAATTCAAGAGTCAGCAAAGGCAGCCATCACAGGTTGTGACTAAGCCAACTAGGATGATGGGAGACAAGCCAAGAGATCCAAAGGAGCCAAGAGAACCACTTCAATGTTGGGGTTGTGGAGGAGACCACATGCTTAGGAACTGTCCACATCGGAATGGGAATGCAAATCAAGTTCACAACATCCAAGGAGCTGAAACTGTGGGTCAAGTGGCGAGGACAATCCCTAGAATCTATGCAGCACTAGACAACCGCCAGGCAGATCATCAGTCAACTGTGGTTGAAGTTGAAGGTAAGATTGCTAAGCAATATGTTTCTATTTTGATTGATCCTGGATCTACTAACAGTTATGTCACTCCTAGAATTGTTGAGATTTGTGCTTTCAAGAAATTAAAGCATAGTAAATCATGGTTGGTTCAACTAGCCACTGGAACCAAGAGAAAAGTTAGTGAAATAGTAGAGAAATGTCCATTAGAGATGTTTGGGCTATTCAATTATGCAGATCTGAATATTTTGCCACTTGGTTCCTATGATATTCTCATTGGAATGGATTGGTTAGAAGCACACAGGTTTAAACTTGACTGCTACAATAAGACATTTGAATGCATGGACGAAGAAGGAAACCTGAGGGTTGTAAAAGGCATTCCAAAGGTGACTTCTGTTAGACATGTTTCAGCCATGCAGCTGAAGAAGTTCTGTAGGAAGGGATGTCAATTGTATGCAGCCCACATTTTAGAGGCAGCAGAAAATGAAACTCTTGAATTGGAAGACTATCATGTATTGCAAGAATTCATGGATGTTTTTCCTGATGAGATTCTAGGACTCCCTCCAAAGAGAGACATTGATTTTACAATTGAACTTGTGCCAGGAGCTGCACCAGTGTCTAAGACACCCTACAGGATGAGTACACCGGAATTGCTAGAATTGAAAATGCAATTACAAGAGTTGCTGGAAAAGAAATATATTAGGCCAAGTGTGTCCCCGTGGGGAGCACCTGTTCTATTTGTGAAAAAGAAAGATGGAACACTCAGGTTATGTATTGATTACAGGCAGTTGAACAAAGTCACTGTGAAGAACAAATACCCATTGCCCCGAATTGATGACCTTTTTGACCAAATGAGAGGAGCAAAGGTATTTTCAAAGATTGACTTGAGGTCTGGTTACCATCAGGTAAGAATCAAAGAAGAAGATATTCATAAGACAGCCTTTAGAACGAGGTATGGACATTATGAGTTTGTAGTGGTACCATTCAGTCTCACAAATGAACCAGCTACATTCATGTGTCTCATGAATAATGTTTTTAGCAAGTATTTGGACAATTTTGTTCTTGTATTCCTAGACGACATTCTCATCTATTCTAAGAATGAAGAAGAGCATGAAGAACATTTGAGAATGACAATGCAATTACTAAGGGAGCATAAGCTGTATGCAAAGTTGAGCAAATGTGACTTTTATAAAGATAGAATTCATTATTTGGGTTACATCATCTCCGATGAAGGAATATCTGTAGAACCTGAGAAGATTGAAGCCATTATAAATTGGCCAACTCCAAGGAATGTGACTGATGTGAGATCTTTTATGGGCCTTGCTGGTTACTACAGGAGGTTTATCGAAGGATTCTCCAAGGTTGCAAACCCGATCACTTCTTTGCAAAAGAAGGGGATAAAGTTTGAATGGTCACCAAGATGTGAGGAAAGTTTTCAACGGTTGAAGAATCTTCTTACAAGTACACCAATTTTGAAAATTGCAAACCCAGAAAAAGACTTTGTGGTGTGTACCGATGCATGCAATCAAGGACTTGGAGGAGTTCTTATGCAAGACAACCACGTGATATGCTATGAGTCAAGAAAGTTGAAGGAGCATGAGAAGAACTATGCTACTCATGATATAGAACTTGCAGCCATAGTACATGCTTTAAAGATGTGGAGGCATTACTTAATGGGAAGAAAATTTGAGTTAAGGACAGACCATTGTGGTCTGAAATACTTGTTTGATCAACCAACTTTAAATGCTAGGCAAGCTAGATGGTTGGAATTTTTGTGTGAATTTGATTTTGAAATCAAACACATAAAAGGGAAGAAAACAAGGTGGCTGATGCACTCAGCAGGAAGGTACATGAAATGCATGTGGCAGCGCTTAGTACTTGCCAACCAGATTTGAGGCAGCAGATTGTTAACCATATGGTTGAGGATGAAGTGTATGAGCAGATAAAAGGCAAATTGCAGCAGCAAAACCTTGAAAAGAAGTATGAAGGCTATCATTTGGAAGGAGACAGACTTCTTACTTATAAGAATAGAGTCTATATTCCAAATGCGGCAGATTTAAGGAGGATCGTTATGGATGAAATCCATAAAGCTCCATACTCTGGTCACCCAGGATATCAGAAAACAATTTCTACAGCAAGAAAATATTATTTCTGGCCAGGAATGAAGAAGGACATCGCTGAATACATTTCTAAGTGTATGAAATGTCAGCAGGTGAAGGTTGAACACTGACACCCAGCCGATTTATTGCATCCACTGCCAATCCCAGAATGGAAATGGGAAGTAATTTCCATGGATTTTATTACAGGGTTGCCAATGACTATGAAACAACATGATTCCATCATGGTTGTGGTAGACAAGTTAACAAAGGCAGCACATTTTATACCGGTTAAATCCACACATAAAGCCAATGCCATTGCAAATATTTTCATGAAGGAATTTTTTAGATTACATGGATTTCCTAAGGAAATAATTTCTGACAGGGATACCAAGTTCACTTCCAATTTTTGGAAGGGTCTCTTTGCAGATTTGGGTACATAGTTGAGCTTTAGTACTGCGTACCATCCTCAAACAGATGGACAAACAGAAAGAGTAAATCGGGTGCTCAAGGACATGCTTCGCATGTATGTGATGGATAAACCATCCAAGTGGGAGGATTATCTACACTTGGTGGAGTTTGCATATAACAATGGGCAACAAGAATCATTGGGAATGAGTCCATATGAGGCTCTGTATGGAAGAAGGTGCAGGACACCAATGACTTGGGACAATCCAGTGAACATAATTGTACTTGGGCCGGAATTGCTTAAGCAAATGGAACAAAAAGTTACAAAGATCAGGCAGAATTTAAAAGCAGCTCAGGATAGACAGAAAATCCATGCAGATAAGCATAGGGTGCTTAGGGAATTTAGTGTTGGGGATCATGTGTATCTTAGAGTGAAGTCAAGGAAGCGTTCCTTGAATCTTGGGAGTTGTGCCAAGCTATCACCTAGATATTGTGGGCCATTTGAAGTGCTTGAAAGAATAGGGTCAGTTGCATATAGACTTGCATTGCCTGCTAGCACTAAAGCTCATAATGTTTTTCATGTCTCTTTGCTTAAGAAATATGTACATGATCCTAACCATTTGATTAATTGGGATGTGATCCAGGTGGAACCCGAGGGAGAGTTCCAAACCGATCCATTGTGCATCTTAGACAAGAAAGTAACATTGCTCTGGAACCGAGCCATCGGACAGGTAAAGGTACAATGGAAGCACTACGGTCCCGATGAGGCTACATGGGAGTTGGAGGATGCCATGAGGGTGGCATATCCATTTTTGTTCAATTTTAATGAGCACTGAGGACAGTGCTAATGTAAGCAGAGGGGAATGTAACGTCCCCATTTTGACCCCCTTTTTCATTAAATCGTAAATGATGTAAATATTGTTATTTAATCATGGTGAGGAGCTCATGGCCAAGGCCCTACCATTGATTTAGCATTTTATGTATCGGCAATTAAAAAAATAGATGCATGTGGTTCTTGTGCTAGATAGGCACAATGTAAATTAAGACATCATGTAAATACGAATTTTAATGAAAAACCCACAACTAGCTATGCAATGCAACAAAGAGATGGGAGCATGATTCTACAAGGAATAGGGAGGGAAATTATTCAAACCCTTGAGCCAATGGTGTTAATCCATGTGTCAATGAGAAAACCCATAAACCACCAACTACCCATTTTGGGTTATGCACCCAATCATTTAATTCTTCCAGAAATTGGTTGAGGCAATTAATGCCTTGGGAATGAGGAGTTATGGCAGCCAATTTCGTGCATGGGCAAGCCATCAACCTGGAAAAACGTACTTTTGCTTCTGGGGCAAGAAAACACCCACAAAATGGTTTCCAAAGTCATTCTGAACCCATGGCCTTTGCCCTCGCACGCAGTCTGAGCAAGCTGGGCTTTCCCCATCATGTTTCTCACCATTTTCCCTGCATTTTCCATGCTCGGGAGCTCGTTTTTGCATTGTACAACAGCTAGGAGAGGAAGACCACGATTTGGGACTGTGAGGGAGGTCATTTTTGCCCCAAAATATCCATGGACGTTTTTCTGAAAACGGTTTTTGCTCTCCAAGGTTGAATCCCCAATTGCCATTTCGTTTTTGGGTCTTCCCATGTTTTTCTGGGCTGGTAGAAACCCCATCTTTGGGCATCTCACTGTAAAAACGTTTTATCATGCCCAATAATTGTGGTTCTCCTGTTATGTGCATCCTTGTTTTGGTTTGAATCTGTGAGCAAGAGTTTTGGAGTGGTAGTGGACAGAACTGGCTTGATAAACCTAGTGGGGAGAATAAGCTCTCAAGAAGATCAAAAGGGCTGGCTACTCTTCTATGCACACCTGGGACACTCTAGAGTTGGAAGGTATGGTCTGAGGGACTGTGAATTGGTGAAGGGAATACTTTCTTGAGTGGGGTGTGGAGGCATTGTGGGTGCCAAGCTAAATATATCTTGTAGAGGTATCCATAGCTCTGTGGTTGAGCTCACTAGCTTAGCAATTCTTCATTTCCATTTTCTAGTAGACTGATAAACCCAATTGTAGATTGGCTTGGCTCATCTTGGTGTATGCTTGGCTATGTATGAGTCTGTTGTTCCCTGGTTCCTTGTAGAGATCATGCCCAGCTCGGGGATGGCAGTGTGTTGAGATATTGATGATCACAACTGGCCTATGGTTCGGTGGAACGTTGCAGTTGCATAGCCAGTTGCTTGGGACTACTTTGCTATAAGAGAAGTATTCTCTTGTGTTAACTTTGCAATTATTTACTTGATGAATACTTTGAATATATGATGGATGCGTAACTGATATTTCTTCCACTGTGTTTTTCTTATAATTATACATTTCCATATGTCTTTTATATTATGTGAATGCTTATTTTTAATAAGTTCATGGGGCTAGATGCGCGGTTTAGCATCACGATCCTCTCCATCTAACTGGTATGATGGGAGGGGACGTTAAAGTGACAATGACACTGCGAGGTCGTGATTCATATACAGCATGACGATTCCACATAATGGTTGTCCTAAAAGAACATCACATACTTCAAGTGGGGCCACATCAAACAATACCTCATCTTTGAAGGGCTTGATGCCATATGGTAGGCGACATTGGTGACTAACGCGGATCCCTCGTCCTTGGATTAGCCATCCAATGGTGTATGGTTGTGGGTGTAGTGTTATTGGTAGATCCAATCTCTTGATGACTTCTGTTGAGATCAGGTTCTTCTGGCTGTCGCTGTCCACAACAAAGTGTAGGGGAATTCCCTTCACCCACATCTGTGAGTGGAAAAGGAACTCCTCTGCCTCCGACTCTTCAGGTTCCTCTAGTTGAATCTGTGTGGTGGCGACAACGGCACTGGGTTCTGCATCAATGATTTTCTTCCCTTTTCGCACGGCTGTGAAATTAGGTTCTGAGTCAGAATCGGAACTAGGATCTGATTCTGAAGCTTTGATCTCAGCCATCAATGACTGTTTTGAGCGACATTCATCAGTGTTGTGTCAGGGGCTTTTGTGGAACTCGCACCACTTCCTGGTGTCCTTCTTTGTCTTTTCTTTACCCTTCTTCGCTTGTGGTTGGGACTAGTTGTCCTTTCCCTGCCCCGTGTTCTGCGAGACAGAGTTTCCCTTGCCCTGCTTCTGCGCAGGTCCGAAGTCATGCTTGTTATTTTGCTGAAATTTCTGCTCGATTTTGATAGCATATTGATAGGCGGATCCGAGTGAAGAGATTTCAAGGAAATCCATCTTTGTTCGTATGTACCGTTGTAGGCCACTGCGATATTTCAATACTAGGTGCCACTCGGAGTCCTTGATACCCATCTTTGTGCGCGAGGTATGAAAGTTGTTGGTGTACTCCGACACCATTTGGTCCCTCTCTTGGTGCAGAATGGTCAATTTTTGTGTACTGGTCATCATAGTTTCCAACAGGGTAATATTGTTCCTCGACAGCATCTATAAAAGAGGCCCAAGTGGGATTGGAATATTCAAACAATCCTGACTCATCTGATGAGTTTTGCTCACAATAAGTTTCCCACCAATTTTTGACATGGGGGACAGCCTTAAGGAGTGCAATGATGATCTTTTCCCTGTCGGAAAATTGGTGGACAGAGAAATAGCCTTCTAGTAGATTCAACCATTTATCTAGGGCATCGGCATCGATGTGGCCCTCAAATAAAGGAATATCAAAACTAACTTGTACCTTGAAGGGAGTCGTATCTCCAAAATGGCTGCTCATTGAGGGTGCATTTGCCATTGTTGGCATGTGTCAAAGGATCTCGGTAAAGTTATCCATCATCTCGTTCCTCTGTCTCGCAAGGGCTTCCTTGAGCAACAACTTGATAGAATCTACTGCTCCGTCATCTCTCTTTTTTTATGCCTTGGGAGGCCATTTGGGGCTGCGAGAGTGGTCTTCCCCAAGTGAAACTAGTTCGAGACCCAACTCTCTGTATCCTGACCTCGTCGGGGACATGCACCGAGAAACAATCAAAGAGCAGACCGCTCTGATACCACTGATCCGGATTTCTGTGGGAACGAAACAAAAGATAGCATAGACAGAATCATATACAGAGATATATTGCAAATAACACAGTGATACAGTAAACACATATTCTATTAAATAGCGGAAAATAGTACGGACTGTAAAATACAATAACTAGAATGGTGGTAGCTATCTATGAGAAGAGATGTGGCCACTATGCTCATTCATGCCAAGATGAATACAAAGAGAGGACGAAAGGGCCTATTTATCATAAGCATGAGGGAAAGAATCCCAAACATCCAAAAACCTAACCCTAGAAGATGAACCGTCATAAAGTTTGTGGCCCCTAGGTGTTTAGTTGAACAGTCAACTTCCCGGGGTCATAACTTTTGCATACGATCTCCGTTTGGGGTGCTCGGTAGCCCGTTGGAAAGGTCTGTCCGAGATTTACAACTTTCGATTGGGCTCAAATGCTTATTGTTGGCAACCATTTGGTCCCCCAAATCGCCAAAAAATTTCATTTAGGGCCTCAAAACGGCTCCGGAAGTTCAGGACCCGAAAAACTGCTAAAAATAGTAATTTACCAAAATTGCCAGAAGACTGTTTTGAGCCAGTTGGAAGAGGTGGGCCACCACCGATATCTACCTGTATCAATCATCCCTCCTTAGGAAGCAATGGTATCCATTGCGTTAAATCCCTTATCATATGTCGAGCTGTGTGTTGAGTTGAGCTCTTGGTGTGACATTTGCTAAAGTGGAAAGGTTGCCTTACTTTGACATCTTTAGAGGATTGTAATTGTTGTTGATGGATGCGCTGGAGCTATTCAACAGTTTTGGTTGTTGTGGTATCTTTGGTATGCACCGGTGTGGATGGTTTCTTTTTGGAGGAGCACCTTCAATGCGTTGCCTTGCACTGTAGAGGTACCCAAATAGGTGATGCGGCACTGAATTTGTGTTCTTGTTTCTGCATAGTAGAGGAATAATGGGCAGAGGTTGTGGATGTCTCTGCAATCTGATGTTCTCCTTTGGTGGAAATTGCGAATAGGGAAAATTTCCCAGTGTGGGAGATTATCTTCCTTCCCTGCTCGTTTGGGGTAGGTGCAACTATCTCTGGTATCCGATAGAGTTGTCCTCCCAAAGTGACAATGACACTGCGAGGTCGTGATTCATATACAACATGACGCTTCCACATATATGATTGTCCTAAAAGAACATCACATACTTCAAGTGGGGCCACATCACACAATACCTCATATTTGAAGTGCTTGATGCCATATGGTAGGCGACATTGGTGACTAACGCGAATCCCTCGTCCTTGGATTAGCCATCCAATGGTGTATGGTTGTGGGTGTGGTGTCATTGGTAGACCCAATCTCTTGATTACTTCTGTTGAGATCAAGTTCTTCTGGCTGCCGCTGTCCACAACAAAGTGTAGGGGAATTCCCTTCACCCACATCTGTGAGTGGAAAAGGCGCTCCTCTGCCTCCGACTCTTCAGGTTCCTCTGGTTGAATCTGTGTGGTGGCGACAACGACACTGGGTTCTGCATCAATGATTTGCTTCCCTTTTTGACGGCAGTGAAATTATGTTCTGAGTCAGAATCGGAACTGGGATCTGATTTTGAAGCTTTGATCTCAGCCACCAATGACTATTTTGAGCGACATTCATCAGTGTTGTGCCAGGGGCTTTTGTGGAACTCGCACCACTTCCCGGTGTCCTTCTTTGTCTTTTCTTTACCCTTCTTCGCTTGTTGTTGGGACTGGTTGTCCTTTCCCTGCCCCGTGTTCTGCGAGATAGAGTTTTCCTTGCCCTGTTTCTGCGCAGGTCCGAAGTCATGCTTGTTCTTTTGCTGAAATTTCTGCTCGATTTTGACAGCATATCGATAGGCGGATCCGAGCGAAGAGATTTCCAGGAAATCCATCTTTATTCATGTGTACTGGTGTAGGCCACTGCGATATTTCAGTATTAGGTGCCGCTCGGAGTCCTTGATACCCAGCTTTGTGTGCGAGGTATGAAAGTTGTTGGTGTACTCCAACACCGTTTGGTCCCTCTCTTGGTGCAGAATGGTCCATTTTGTGTACTGGTCATCATAGTTTCCAACAGGTAATATTGTTCCTTGATGGCATCTATAAAAGAGGCCCAAGTGGGATTGGAATATTCAAGCAATCTCTACTCGTCTGATGAGTTTGCTCACAATAAGTTTCCCACCAATTTTTGACATGGGGGATGTCCTTAAGGAGCACAAAGATGATCTTTTCCCTGTCGAAAAATTGGTGGACAGAGAAATAGCCTTCTAGTAGATTTAACCATTTATCTAGGGCATCGGCATCGATATGGCCTTCAAATAAAGGAATATCAAAACTAACTTGTACCTTGAAGGGAGTCGTATCTCCGAAATGGCTGCTCATTGAGGGTGCATTTTCCGCTGTTGGCATGCATCGAAGGATCTCGATGAAGTTATCCATCATCTCGTTCCTCTGTCGCGCAAGTGCTTCCTCGAGCAACAACTTGATAGGATCTACTGCTCCGTCGTCTCTCTTTTCTTCCTCCTTTGGAGGCTGTTTGGGGCGGCGAGAGTGGTCTTCCCCAAGTGAAACTAGTTCGAGACCCAACTCTCTGTATCCTGACCTCATCGGGGACATGCACCAAGAAACAATCAAAGAGCAAACCGCTCTGATACCACTGATCCGGATTTTTGTGGGAACGAAACAAAAGATAGCATATACAGAATCATATACAGAGATATATTGCAAATAACACAGTGATACAGTAAACACATATTCTATTAAATAGCAGAAATAGAACAGACTATAAAATACAATAGCTAGAATGGTGGTAGCTATCTCTGAGAAGAGATGTGGCCGCTATGCTCATTTGTGCCAAGATGAATACAAAGAGAGGCCAAAAGGGCCTATTTATCATAAGCATGAGGGAAAGAATCCCAAACATCCAAAAACCTAACCCTAGAAGATGAACCATCATTAAGTTTGCGGCCCCAAGGTGGTTAGTTGAACAGTCAACTTCCCGGTGTCAAAACGTTTGCATACAATCTCTGTTTGGGGCGCTCGGTAGCCCGTTGGAAAGGTCTATCCGAGATTTATAACTTTCAACTAGGCCCAAATGCATGCCATTGGAAACCATTTGGCCCCCCAAATCGCCAAAAAATGTCATTTAGGGCCTCAAAACGGCTCCGGATGTTCAGGACCCGAAAAACTGCTAAAAATAGTAATTTACCAAAATTGCCAGAAGACTGTTTTGAGCCAGTTGGAAGAGGTGGGCCGCCACCGATATCCACCTGGATCAGAATGGGAAATGGAGAGTCTACGTGGATTACAGAGAATTGAATAAAGCAACGCAGAAGGACCACTTTCCCTTACCTTTCATCAATCAGGTCCTTGATACCTTGTCTGGGAAAAAGTATTTTTCCTTTCTGGATGGCTTTAGTGGCTATAACCAAATCCATATTGCTCCAGAAGATCAAGACAAAACCACTTTCACCTATCCTTGGGGAACTTTTGCATACCGGGTACTTCCTTTCGGTTTGTGCAATGCACTAGCAACTTTTCAAAGAGCAGTGATTGGAATCTTTTCGGAGATTGTAAACGATTGCATGGATATTTTTATGGATGAGTTTACTCCATATGGTGATAGTTATGAAGAAGCACTGAAAAATTTAGAAAAGGTCTTGAAACTCTGTGAACAAAGCCAGCTCTCTTTAAGCACTCAAAAATTCCATATGATGATGAGTGAGGGCATTGTGCTGGGACACTTCATCTCTTCTGATGGTATCCAGGTAGATCCATCTAAAATCAAGGTAATTGAAAACATACCAACTCCTGGAACACAGAAGGATGTATGTAGCTTCTTGGGGCATGCTGGCTATTACAAAAGATTCATAGAAAATTTTTCCAAACTAGCTTCTCCTTTGTTCACTATGTTGATGAAGGATGCACAGTTTGTCTGGAATGATGCATGCCAAACAGCTTTATTGAGCTAAAGAATAGGCTATCTACAGCACCCATCTTATGAGGGCCCAACTGGGCTCTGCCTTTTCTTATTTCTTCAGATACTTCAGACACAGCCATTGGGGCAGTTTTGGGATAGCAGGAAGGTAATGCTCCTTATGTCATTTATTACATTAGTAAAAACTTGTCTCCTGCTGAACTAAACTTTACTGTCACAGAAAAGGAATTTCTTGCCATTGTTTATGCCATCAACAAATTTAGACATTATATTACTAGATATTCTAATTTTGTGCGCACTGATCATTCTGCGATCAAGTATTTAATGAATAAACCAATCACGAATGCTATAGTTACTAGATGGCTATTACTGTTACAGGAATTTGATATCACAATTATTGATAGACCAGGGAAGGAAAATGTTGTTGCAATTTTTTTATCTCGACTTACTAACAGTGATGAAAATTTACCAGTCAAAGATTCCTTCCCTGACAAACATTTGTTTGCAGTATCAGCTCATTCCCCATGGTATGCAAATATTGCTAACTTTTTGGTTGCAGATAAGCTCCTAGCACATCTGTCAAAGAGAGAAAAAAGGAAGATCATACAATAGAGTGCTAGGTACTGCTGGATTGATGGCCATCTTTTCTACACAAGGCTTGATTTAGAAATCAGAAGATGTGTCAAAGAAGATGAGATCTTTAGCATTCTTAAAGCTTGCCATGATGAGCCCCGTGGGGGACATTTTCCTCACAAAAGAATAGGTCATAAAGTTTTGAGAATGGGCTATTTCTAGCCCACATTGTTCAGGGATGCAAAGAAGTATGTCCAGGCATGTGATAGCTGCCAAAGGATGGGCCAACCCAACATATTAGATGAAATTCCTTTGCAACCATAGCTTGTGGTTGAACCATTTGATAGGTGGGCTCTAGATTTTGTAGGGCCTATCAACCCTCCCTCAAAACAGAAAGTTCACATATTGGTTTGCACTGATTACATGACCAAATGGGTAGAAGCCGTAGCCTTGGTTAAGGCCAATGATCAGGATGTGATTGATTTCCTATATGAAGAAATTTTTACTCGGTTCAGAGTACCTATGGAAATCATTACAGACGGTGGACCACAGTTTGTGTCTCACAAGCTGGAAGCACTGTTACAGAAATTTCATATTCAACACAGAATAACCTCGCCATATCATCCACAGGCCAATGGCCAAGTGGAAAGTACAAACAAGGTTATCGAGGCTATTCTGACAAAGACAGTGAAGAGCCATCGTAAGAATTGGGATGAGAGGCTTCCAGAGGCACTATGGGCCTATCGTACTACATGGCGTAACACCACTGGTTTTTCCCCATATGAGTTAGTGTATGGTAAGAATGTTGTTTTTCCAATTGAATTTGAAATCAAGACCTTGAAAACGACTATGGAAGCAAACCTTGATTTATCGGAGGCTCAGAGGGACCGACTGAATCAACTCAATGAGTTGGATGAGAAGCACACAACTGCAGTACATCATACAGCTTTAATCCAACAACAGCGCTCTAACTGGCATGATCGATTTATAAAGAAAAAAATCTTCCAAGAAGGGGATTGGGCTCTGTTGTATGATTCACAGTTTAAGAGGGACTTTAAAGGCAAGTTGCGTACCCGTTGGTTGGGACCCTATCAGATAGATCAGGTATTTGATAATGGAACAGTTCGGTTGATCACCATTGATGAAAACAAAATACCATTATTCGTAAATGGTCATCGGCTGCGACTGTATCACAAGCCAATCTCAAGGGAAGCTTTCATCTCGCATGTTGCAGATGATCCAGACTATCAGTTAACGCTGGGACAGGGATTTTTCTCAACCCCTGTCAATTCTTAAGAACTGCAATCTCCACATGATTTGTACATAAATAATTTATTTTCTTTTTTTTTCATTATGTATTTTATCTATTTTTCATTTTGCATTTGATCGGGTTTGTTTTGAAGAATTCTTTGCAGGAATTAATTGGAGGAACAGTGGTTGTGACTGGGCCAGACGACTGCAGGCACCTTGTATTGTTCCTGACCTGATAAAGCTCTTTTTAATAAGATGGATGATTCGTTACCTTTCAGCATTCAGCTGAAAATTTGCCTATTACTTAATTATTACGCAGCTGCGACTCCTTACCTTGCTCTTTCTTCCTATTGTAGCAGCTGCGACTCTGCTATTTTCACTCCATTTTCGCTCTCTATCGGTCGCTGCAACTGCTCTATTCCTGACCAATCCACCAAATATAGCAGTTGCGACTCCACTATTTCCACTTCATTTTCGCTCTTTGCCAGCAGCTGCAACTCCACTATTCCTGACCAATCCGCCAAATACAGCAGCTGTGACTCCGCTATTTCCACTTCATTTTCGCTATTTGCTAGCAGCTGCGACTCCGCTATTCCTAACCAATCTGCCAAATGCAACAGCTGCGACTCTCCTACTTCCACTTCATTTTCACTCTTTGCCAGCAGCTGCGACTCCACTATTCCTGACCATTCTGCTAGATCTAGCAGCTACGACTCCACTGTTCTTGACTATTTTTCCAAATCTAGCAGGTGTGACTCCACTATTTTTTTTTCTCATTTCGCTCTTTCCAGACAGCTGCGACTCCGCCAGTCTTGCTTATTTTGTTAAATCTAGCAGTTGTGACTCCACCAGTCTGCCTGCTCTCCGAATGATGATGCCAATGATGATTCAATTAGGCATCAGTTTTGTTGCTTGCTCCACAAGATCCAATCATAGTTTGCCACGAAGGAAAATTTCGGGTGTCTTGGGTAGCTGTCAGCTCGGATGGCGGAGGCCACATCAGTTCAACATATGTGCATTCATACTTGTGAGGGTGAAGGCTGGCTGTAATGATTGATTCACGGATGAACACATAAACGCGAAGGTATGGATCGCACCTTTTACATGATTTGGCAGGAAATTAAATACGGTAATAACGATTATGTACTGTCTTAGCCCTCGATTAGCGAACCCATACTAATTAACCTCCAGGGAATATGTCAGGATCACGGTTGTATTTATTTCCCATCACCTTACCCGATTTGCACCCAATACCCCAATTCTGCCAACTTCTTCGTTCCAACGAAATTTTTATACCTGCGCCGACTTGCCTAAAAAACCTAATAGATGCCAAAATAGTTCCTCAACTCCCTGATTTTGAACCCCAACGATCCCTTGCATGTTCAAAAAACTTTAGCTCCCGGGTCTAGATTGGTAATTGTTGTATTGATTTTGAATTGTGAGGAAAGGTCGATATGGGAAACCCGGTCCGGCATGAACCAGTAAAAACAGAATATGTACGTGCCAATGCAGAGGTTCTTAACATTTTCACAGTAGCAGGCTGGATGGAATACTTTGAACGGTTGAACGGTTTCCACACAGAAACCACATTACAATTCACCCTTAATCTGACCGATACCCACTCTGAGGTCAGAGGACTACACGTGGAGGTTACGGAGGAAACCATAGAAGAAGTCACTGGCCTACCTCGGGTTGGGAAGAAGTCATTCAGATGGAAGGCACATAATGCAAATGTTGTGAGAGAATGTTTGGCAGTCGGAGAGCATGTTAGTCCAAAGCGTCATGGGTTGCAACTGGCAATTTGGTAAATAGGTACCAAACTGTGTCCTTCTTGGTAAGAAGTCATTAGGTACCAAACTGTGTCATTCTCTGAACTTCCCTTATTGTCTCATTTACGCCATGGCAATTTGGTAAATATGTCATTTTATCTTCTTAAAGCCCTACAAACCATGGCTGGATATGCAAGAACTGCCCAACACCCAATTTCCTCCCTTACTAATCATGGCCTAATTAAATTATTAGTCTTAAGGGCCATTGCCAATCATAATTTAACCTGGGAGCAATTCCTTGTTGGAGATGGACCAATCAGAGAACCTGTATTAGAAATGGAGGGTGTTGGCGAAGGTAATGAGGATCGGCGTTCCTCAAATCCAGTTGGGGGGGAGATTGGAGCATTAGGGAATCGGACTAGCGATGAAGAGGAAGTAAATAAGGGAGAAGCAACATCAGTAGAAAACCCTGTTGCTGAGGAAATTGTGGTGGAATCCATGGTGCAGAAGGCAGAAAAATCAGAAGCTATAAATGCAGAAGTAGATACTCAGATGAAAGAAGCCGAAACTGGAGTAGCTATTGAAGCTGCAACAGTAGAGGCTGCAACTGCAAAAGTAGGAATAGCAAGAGAAGCGACTGTGGAAATTTTGGAGATTGTGTCCTCTCCTGAGATAAGGGGGACCATTATTGAAGAAGAGAAGACCAAGGAAAGTACCCCTGTGTCAAAGAAACGAAGAGGAAGGTCAGGGAACAAGGGTCAGACATCCATTATAGCAAAGAAAAGAAAAACCAAAACTGTCACACAACCAGTAGTAGTAATCAGTGAGGAACACCCAGTAGGAATGGTGAGGAAGAGAAGGACTCGATCGACTAAAGCAGCAGAAGCAGCTGTAACAACAATAGCAGCAGAAGAAGCTATAACAGCAGCAGAAGCAGCTACAACAGCAGCAGAGGTAGCAGAGACAGTAGAAGAAGCAGAGACAGTGGATGCAATTGGGGGTAATATTGAAGCACCCTTAGCAGAGATAGTAGAAGAAGTAGAGATAGTGGATGCAATTGGGGGTAATATTGAAGCACCCTCAGCAGAGACAGCAGGAGCAATTAGAGCAGATAACGAGTCACCTATGGCAGAAAAAGCACCTGTAACAAGGGTAGATATAGACATTCCTATTTTGGACCCCAAGTCATCTGTTGTTATGCAGGAACCTTCCATAGAAGAACCTCAATTTGAAAATCTCCTGTATGAAAATGAATTATTAAAGGAGGAGGTGCAGACATTGCGAGATGAGTTGAAAAGATGGAAGGGAATAGTCGGGAAACAAGCAGAGAAGAATTTGAATACATTGTTAGATGTTGCAAACTTATTAGAAAATTCATCTTTTGCATTAGAAAATGAGGAGCAAGGAGAGACTGTTTTACCAGAGTGTGGAGACATATTTTTTGCAGCAAGAAACAAAGTTATTTTGTTGGGAGTTGTATCACAAAGGCATGCACAGAGAGAGTAGGAGGGAGAAAGAATGCCAGAAATAGAATTGATGGGGGAAAATGAGCCAAGAATTGAAGAGATTCCTGATTCAAATCTAGGAGATGAAACAGTGCAGTCCCATCCATCAGGGGATACTGAACTTCTTCAGGACCAGTCTCATCAGTCAGAGGGAATTGAGATAGCTCAGAAACAATCTCAACAATTCGAGGAAATTGAGAAGCAGGGGGTTGTGACACAAGAACCAGCACCTTTGAAAACATATAGTGAGGCTGCAAATCAGACAACAATATTTGATATCAAGGATCAAGAAGAGAACACTGTTACACAAGAATCAGTGTTTTCAAAATCTTTCGCTGAAGCTACAACACAAACTGAGATGGTTGAGATTGAAATGGAAAGAAAGGATGCTGTCACACAAGAACCAACAATCCTTAGAATAGCTGTTGAGACTGTAACACAAACTGAGATGAATGAGGTTGAAATGGAAAGAAAGGATGTTGTTACACACGAACCAGCATCCTCAAAATTGATGGTTGAGACTGCATTACAAGCACAGACCACTGCAACACCAATGGGGGATGAAATTGTTACACTGCCAATGCAAAACAAGGATGTCATTTATCTGGACTTTGATGATGAGAAGGATGTGGAGGACAGAATATTTCAACGGCTAGAGAAAAAGATTCTCTGACTAAATCTTGAGTTGGATAAATGGCATAAATATATTGATCAATTCAAGACAGGTATGATTTCTCTCCAAGAACATAAAAATGTCATTAGGGAGTTGAGAGAAAATTGGGCTGAGGAGTTATTCTTCCAGAAACTCCGGTGGGAGAAACTTCAAGAAAAGCTGGAAGGGTTGAAGAAACTTAAGTCCCTACAACAAGAAAAAGACAAAATGTATACTCTTTCCCTAGAATTATTGAGTTGTAGGGCTCCATCCCCCTCTTACCCTGTCTTTCTCCATGAGCAGACAACTTTATTTCAATTGAGGGCTCTGAAAGAAGGGAGATCATTTGATTTGGAAACATCTACTCATTTTTTGGAAACTTTTCTGAAAAGTGATTTTGAGGATCAGCATTTGTTATGTGAATTGTATTTACATGACAGGGCTTGTTATATTAACTCTCCATCCAATCCATTGCCTTGTCTAGGGGATGTTCAGCTGAGGGCATTTGCCTCTTTTGTCATTAATAATGTAAGATGGTGAGATGCTTTCCAAACCATCCTCAGGAATGAGGAGAATTCTACTCTTTGGATTAGGGGTGAACCTCGGGATCCAAGCGGACTCACAGAAAATCATGCTAGATCTCTCAGAGTTCCTGCAATTGCCCAATACTTTGAAATTTTGTGACATAAAATCCTCACCACATGTGTCCCAGTGATTCTTAATATGCAGCAGAGTGCTCTGGAAGGTGGTGAATACAGATGGCTATATTCTTATCCATCTCTAAAGGAAAAGGACCCATACTGCTTTGAGAATTTCAGGAAAGCTTTGACAAGGGTTCCTAGATATGTGCAGTGCATGGAAAAATGTGAGTCTTGGTGGATTGGATTAAGATTCAGATTTCCTCTCATATGGCTGCCTGTGAGTCCTTACAGAAACAACTATGCTTTGACTGTAGAAGAAGAAAATTTGTGTTGGGAGAAATGGATAGCCTGCTATGGGTTTGTGTCTCGAGGGGAGATACCAGAACTTGCCTACAATCTTACAAATCTTCACAGATTCAACTCAGACTCAGATTCGGACTAAGGGAGGTAGTTGCATGAGGACATGCAATCAAATAGTTGGGGGGAGATGTTGGGCCCAGGAAATGCCCCTTTTTGGCCATCCTTATTACATCATTTCTCCCTGATTACATCCTATTTTCATAAGCTATACCTACACCTTTTCTCCAGATCAACCAATGATATTGACATGTATAATTTTTTATTGCTTTATTTATTTTATGCCTAAGATTGTTATTTTATGCTAATCTATGTGATTTTATTTAGTCAAGGTCTAAAGCGCAGGTGTATCAGCCGAATGGCGCCAGCTGTTACTCTTCAAATCCTGATTCCTCATAACTCCAAGGGACAGCACACTCCTCCAAGAGAATCTGTAATAGGCCTCCACTGAAACAGAACCCAGCTGCAACAGACAGATCGCATTCCAGCTTGCTAAATCTGTTGATCCATTGATTACTGGAGTAAAAGCTACTTCATGAGTAACAGTCTTGTTTAAATACGGTTGTAACAGTCAGCTATAACTCTGCAGCATGAAGATCATAGATATTCACTGCTGCACAATTTTGGGGGATCGTGATTTGTACTTTCAATGTATAAATATGAGAAGGCTCCTGTAGCCTGGGGTTGGACAATTACCATTTTGCATAAGCTATAACAAAGCACTGATACTGTCAATTTCCATCATTAATATGAGAGTAGAGTTCTTCATTTATGTGTCTTAATTTGTTGTGATTCTCAATGTCTCTGTTAGAAGGCCAGGGCCCTCCTTCTCACAGAGATAGCCAGCTTAAGTAGGTAGGGTAATTTAGCTTTCTTTCTGTTGTGTGGTGTGGAATCATTGCAAATGTTATTGTTAGCTGCAACAGAGGTTAGCTTTCCTTTTGGTAGTTCACGATTGCATCTTGAATAGCTATAGCAGATTGGTGTGATAGTCGACTGTGTAGGATAATTCAGTTAATGCATGTGTGTTTGAATCAGCTGTAACATCCAAGCTCAATTCCAATATCTTTCAATTGTTTATGCTTTCTAGGATTTCCAGTAATTATCAGTTAGAGTTCAAGCTTATATTTAGATTCTGGTTGTTGTTGTATCTTCAATTGGTTTATTAAGGTAGGCAGATTGTGATTGAGTAACAGTAGCTACTAGATGGATCATTTTGGTAAAGATTGAATATTGTAGTTAGATAATTATAGGATTTAACTTCTTGCAAAAGCAATCTAGTTTATTTCTATTCTTAATTTTTTAACTGCTGGGTGATTTCTGTAGGAAAGCAGTTTCAATTGAATTCCTAGATGTGTGAATTAGATTAGTCTACTTTCTGGAGTGAGTTTGGCTAGATAGACATGTAGGATCATTATCTCCATTTAGTTAATCAACTACTTGACATGTTTATGCATACATTATGCTTATTGCCATTGAAACAAAAAGACCTCCCTGGGTTTGACAATTTATATTGACCATCCTCTGTGTTAGCTTTAATTAATTGACATATAGGGTGACCAACAGAGACCATCAAAATATGATAGGAAGATGATCTATGATGGTCGAGCCAACACAGTCACATTGTGGAAAATGGCACGCGGAGAACTCTGAAGCCAAAGCAGGAGGAGCAAGCCGACTGCAAGCAAGGAGAGAGAAACTATTGGGAGAAGTGAGTGCTGATGTGATCAACAAAGGAATTCCTCGCAGAGGAAGAGAAGCAGTCGGGATTTTTCGCCATCATTCCGAAGGGACCATGTGCCGAGAGGTCGACAATGGAGAGGATTTCGATCGAAGTCAAAAATATGCTCAACGAGTTCAGGAGCATAGTAGTCAATGAAGCGTCGACGGGATTTCCATCGACAAGAAGCGTATCCCATCAGATAGACTTGATTCTAGGATTGATTTTTCCAAAAAAGGCACCACATAGAATGAATTCGGTAGAAGGTCAAGAACTCAATCGACAGGTCCAGGAGTTGTTGGATAGAGGATTGATCAGAGAAAGTATGAGCCCTTGTGCGGTACCAGCAATATTAGCGCCGAAAAAGGGAGGAGAATGGAGGATGTGTACAGACTCTAGAGCTATCAACAAGATCACGATCAAGTATCTATTTCCATTGCCGAGAATCGACGACTTGATGGATTGTTTGAGTGGAGCGAGATACTTCACGAAGATCGACCTGAAGAGTGGTTATCACCAGATTCGGGTTAGAGAAGGAGATGAATGGAAGACAACATTCAATAGGAAGGAAGGATTATATCAGTGGTTAGTCATGCCCTTCGGATTGACTAATGCACCCAGTACTTTCATGCGGTTGATGAACAAAGTACTGAAACCATTCTTGGGAATGTTTGGCATAGTCTACCTAGACGACATTCTAATTTTCAGTCGAACCAAGACAGTGCACTTGGGGCACATTTGACAGGTATTGTGGAAGTTGCAGGAAGAAAAGATGATGGTGAACCTATAGAAATGCTTCTTCATGAAGGAAGAACTGGTGTACTTGGGATTTGTAATCTCGGGTAAAGGGTTAGTGATGGACCCAGAAAAGGTGAAGGCAATATTGGATTGGTCGGAATCGACAAGTACCACTGGAGTGTGAAGTTTCCATGGACTTGCTAGTTTCTACATGAAGTTCATCCAGGGAATCAATCGAATTTGTGCACCTTTGACAGAGTGCATGAAGAAAGGGGAGTTTAAGTGGATGGAAGCTGCCCAGAGAGCTTTTGATAAGTTGAAGGAAAAGGTCACTGAGATCCCAGTGTTAGCGCTCCCATATTTCAAAAAAAATTTCCAAGTCGATTGCAACGTGAGTGGCATGGCAATTAGAGTAGTGTTGAGTCAGGAGGGTCAACCAATTGCATTCTTCAGTGAGAAGTTGTATGATGCGAAGTGAAAATATTCGATCTATGACCAAGAGTTCTATGCTATTTTCCAGGCATTGAAAATGTGGAGGCATTATTTGTTGCCCAAGGAATTTGTGTTGTACACAGATCACCAAGTGCTGAGGTATTTGAATACTTAGTTGAAGTTGAATTAGTGACACATGAAATGGGTTGAGTTCTTGCAGGGATATACATTCATGTTGTGACATAAGTCAAGCAAGTCGAACAAGGTTGCTGACGTGTTGAGTCGAATAGTTGCATTGTTGAACACGACGACAATTCAGGCAACAGGAATAGAGTCAGTGAAGACAGAGTATGAGACCAACGAGGATTTTGTGAAGCATGGGAGGCTTGTCGTGGACCATGGAGTGTCGACGGAACTCCATACTTGGATTATTTTGTCCAAGAGGGATACCTGTTCAAGGGACAACAATTGTGTATTCCCATAGGATCAGTAAGAGAGAACCTAATTCAAGAACTGCATAGCGGAGGATTAGCAGGTCATTTTGGCATCGATAAGACCAAGGCATTGGTCAAAGAAAAGTATTATTGGCCAGAAATGACGATAGATGTCAGTAAGTGGGTATGATCGTGTCAAGTTTGCCAGTTGGAAAAATGAAGAAGTCACAATATAGGGTTGTATACGCCGTTGCTGGTACCGAATACCCAATGGGAGCACCTAAGCATGGATTTTGTGCTAGTATTTCTGAAGATGCAACAGGGAAGTGACTCAATCTTTGTTTTGGTCGACAGATTTTTGAAGATGGCACACCTTATTCTGTGTCGGAAGACAAGTGACGCCACGAGAATTTTTGTTCTATTCTTCAAGGAGATAGTCATATTGCATGGGTTTCCGAAGAGTATCACGTCGAACAGAGATACCAAGTTTATGGGGCATTTCTGGAGAACCCTATGGAAGAAACTGGACACGAAGTTGCATTTTAGCTCGGCATATCATCCTCAAACAGATGGACAAATCGAGGTGGTGAACATAAGTTTGGGAAACCTTCTGATATGTTTGACGGCCGATAGGCCCAAGCAGTGGGAGAACGTGTTAGCATAGGCAAAGTTTGCATACAACAATTCTGTGAATCGGTCAATGGGTTTGATCCCATTCCAGATTGTTCAAGGAAGAATCCCACATGGAGTGGTATATTTGGTCGAGTTACCAACAAAAATCAGAAAGAGTGCGGATGCAAAATCATTCGCATAGCATATGAAGGAAGTGCATGAAGATGTGCAAAAGTGCATAGAAAAGAGTAATGAGGCATACAAGTTAAGAGCCAACAGGAAGAAGAGGCTACAGTCATTCAACGAAGGAGACTTAGTCTATGCACATTTGCAGAAGGAGATATTTTCGATAGGACCATACAACAAGCTGAAGCTGAAGAAGATTGGGCCATGTAAGATTCTGAAGAAGATTTCGGATAATTATTATGTGTTGGAGCTGCCGAAGGACTTGAGAATTTCACCTACGTTCAATGTCTCATATCTATACAAATTCAAAGAGGGTTCAAGCAGCAGAAGTGCGAAAGTGTCGAACATCGACTGGACAGTGCAGATTTCAGATCGACACAAAGAAGAAATTGCAGAAGTGATAGAAGAACACGGAGTCAGGGGTACGCGCAGCTCATGAAGGAAAGAATTGTTAGTGCGATGGAAATATGATGAGTTGCAGGAGGTGACATGGATTTCCATAGAAGAGTTCAAGAGACTGATCGAGTAGTCGAGTTCTTTTTCACCTGGGGAGTCTGATGCTTGAGCATCGGGACCTAGGCAGATTAGTCGAAGTTAACCAACATGAGAAGTCAACTAGGGGGAGTTCCTACGACCACTGGTGTGAAGGGAGATTGGCTGTCGAAGTCAATGAGTCAAGCAGGAGCAGTCGATATGTGATCGACAGGAAGATGCAAAAGGTCGAGAGTCAACATGTTGAAGGTTGACAGACAACATGTTTGAAGTGAAAGGCGTCGTAGGTTGACATGTGTCGAACCGTGACACCGACAGGTTTGGGCATGAGCCAAGCGAGGAGGAAGGGGCAGACTGGCGAAGCCTTAGAAGAGAAGTGAAGCTGACATGATAAGTAGAAGGCTGACGGAGGACAGTATGGTCAGCGTAGTGACATGACCAGTTGTTGTAGCAATGTTAGAAGGACGCGCAGAAGTCAAGCAAAGTACTTAGTAGCCATCTGGGGTTGTTGAGGAAGTTAAAAGCAATTATTGCAAGTAGTTGATATCATGACAGATGTCAACACAAGAAGAGATTGTGCAGCACGGCAGAGGCACTGACAATTGCAAGTCTCCAGGATCTGGAGGAATCGGCGGACAGAGGAAGAGTGTCTTGGGTGTTGGAGTAGACCTCGGGATACGCAGCAGAGACCAGCAGGGTAGAAGACTAGTGCGCAAGCTCAGAGAAGGCAGCAGTTTGATCAACAGAGGATCAGAGAGTAGAGCAGAGTTCGGGAGTTGATCTGTAGATTGGATAAAATAGTCACACATCGACCGAACATAGCAGCAATCAGATCCATAGCTCAACGAGCGCTTGCATTCAGCAATGTCCGGGAGAGGGTGAAGGTCGACACACATAGAGAACACACCATTTACTTATGTATTGTAATAGGCTGAGGCCGACATAGTTTAGTTGTTTTACATTCCTTGCATTTTGCGTTGCAACCGATTTGATTTGAAGTAATAGAAGCCACTTCTGGCATCCTGTTTACATCCATTTTATGTGAACGTTTGGTTGTGTTGTGTGTTATTGTTAAGCAAGAACCTTGTCGAGGTGAACTTGCATCATAATCTTAAAATCTATTGAGAATGCCCTAGATAGAACAACAACATCACCTCTAGGAAATCAATTGGATGGTATTGGATTTTTTGAGACGCATACATATTTCTCCAAGCCACCTAATTGCACCAACATCCCTAATCATAATCCATTAGCACACTCAAGAAGCCATGTGTGGTTGGGTGAGGAAACCTTCTTAGTATTTGATGGCTAGAATACTTCTTCAAGGCCCAAGGTTTTGGTATCCTCCACTAAGCATGTCCAAGGCCCCAAGGCCCCAAGACATAAATATAGAGCTCAATACCATTGAAAAAGTCATGTGTGTTGTGCTTTGAATCATTTTTCATGGATCTAGATGCCTCAATGCTTTCTTTAAGGATAAATTCAAAGTATTCTTCCCTAGATCATCATCCTAAAGGCCCCGAGACATGTACATACTACTTAAAATACCGAATGGAACTAATATACTCAATCATAGAGTAAAGATACCCTCAATATGTCATGCGTGGTTGGTGGATGAAATATTCTTATGCTTGGATGGATAGAAGATTCATTTAGGTCCATAGGATCAACTCTCCTCCCTTGACTATGTCCAAGGAGCTAAGGCTCTAAGACATAGATACATATTTCCACATATATCCCTATGAGAGAATGCATGGTTCCTCAAGGAATTTCTCATCGCTTTGGATGCATCAATGGTTTATTTAGAGCCAAATGCATGGTATTCTTCCTTGGAAAACCATTTCCATTGCCCTAAGACATGTAGATACTAAGTTCCAAACCATATAATGGCACTTACATCCTCAATCATAGGACAATGATACCTCAAGATGCCATGTGTAGTTGGTGGAGGTAACCTTCTTAGCCCTAGATGGATATAATATTCCTTTAAGGCCTAAGTCTTAGGTCTCCTCCCTTGACCATGTCCAATGCCCTAAGTCCCCAAGACTTGGATACATAGCACAATGGATACCCTTGTAAAGTCTTGTTTGGTGATTTTTGACATTGTTCATGGCCTTAGATGTCTAAATGGTTTCTTTATGGCTGTTGGAGGAGCCTAAGTCGACCTGTCAACTACGCTCCCTGCCCGACCTATTGCAATGTATGTCAACAGTGGCGTCGACCAGTCAGGCTATGTCGGTTGGTTGAACCAACAAGGAAATTACATAACCAAATGTAAACGCATATATACAGGTTGTTGAGACGATGTACTGGGTTACATTAGATCTGTTCTATGTATTGTTCTGTGCATTTGCTGAGTAATAAAGGCTTGTACTTCTCTCCATATCTTGTCTACTTGTATCTGTGTCTTGTGAATGCTTGTATAATATCTTATGTATCACTGGTAACAATGAAACCGCCTCGACTACAACATTGGTTCCGTTGCACGATATTCTTCCATAAAACAACATTCCAAAAGCCTTGATCAGGCACATACATATTGCTCAAAACCACTTCATGGTATCGACATACTTAATCATAGGCCAATGATACCATTAAGAGGTCATGTGTGGTTAGTGGAGGTAATCATCATAGCTATTTTTGGATAGAATATTCCTTTAGGACCCAAGGTCCAGGTCTCTTTCTCTCTGAATATCTCTCTAAACTGGTTATGGGTTATAGGTTGTAAGGGTTGGGTGTTTGATGATAGAATTTAGGGTTGATGAGAATTAGAGGTTATAAGGGTTAGGGGTTAATTTTTATTTGAATAGACACTTTAGAGGTTAGAATTGCGTGGTTAGGGGTTAAGGGATATATATCATTATGTGTTAGTATTTAGGAGTTTTAGGGGCTATACTAGTTTAGGATTATAGTGGGCCAACACTTATGGTGGTTAGTTGTACTAGGGACTAGGGATTGCAGTGGCTAGGGACTAATGGTCAAGGGTTTGGGGATTGAGATATAGGGGTCATGGATATATGGTTATAAGGTTGAATATTTATATGTACATGAGGATAATGCGAGTTAGTGATTTTGTGTAATAGCATATCTCCTAACCCTTATGGTGAAGGAGAGAAGAGAGGGGTGAGGGAGGGAGGAGGGTTTGGGAAGAGTGGAAGAGAGTGGGGGGGATTGGGTGGATAGGAAAAGAGGGGGTGGGGTTATAGAAAGGGGAGAGGGGAGAGGGTTTAGGTAGAGATAAATAAAAATCAAGGTGTGACAAAGAACGTGTGCGTGCTTCCACATGTGCACACATAAACGCATGCGCACCTCTACGTCCGTGCAAAAACGTGTGCCTGCATCTGTGTGTGCGTGCATCTACACGTGCACGCATTTGTGCACACGCGTTTTTGGATTCAATTTTTTTTTGCGCCCTTGCAAGTTTGGTATTAGCTTCAGATTACCAAACCTTGAGGCTCGGTCTAAGTTATGGCAGAACACACCAATTTCTGTAACTTCATGTTTTTAATGCTTAGTTCTGCATATGCTCCACTTGTGCACTGCTGATAAAATTGCACACACTTGTCAAGCTCTGTGTGTAGATTCCAACTATATATTTTTTGAATAGATTTGTTTTTTTTTTCTATTTTTAATTCATTTTTAACTGCACTCATGTCAAATTTGTAAAAAACATAGGTCGTTTATTTGGCCTATAACTTTTGGTTGGCTTACATATTTCGAGAACGGAAAAGAACCTGCACAAGAGTACAAGAATACCTACAAGCTAAAAATAAAAATAAAAAATTGATTATGTTCAAACCATGATATGGTGGACCAACACTCGACCATGTCGTTTTAAGGCTTCACTGACTTTTTTAATTTTAAAAAAAATATAAAATTAACTTTTAAAATTTTGGAAAAATATCCCTACACAAGATTCGTCTATTTCCTACGCCTCTACATATTTGTTTCCTCATAAATTGACAATTTACATAACAAAACGATGGACCAACAGAAACATATGCATTATGTTTTAGAGAAAAATAATGTACCAATCTTAAAATAATGACATTTTGGGGTGGTTATGCCACTTCTCCATAAATAAAAGTTATATATTCCGGAAGGTGATCCGTTTTTCTACGTTTCATATTTTTACACCTAATTCTAAAAATGTTTGTAGGTACCTCTAATAATTCATTTTAATGATAAGATTTATGTTTTTCCAGCATGCCATTGCAACTAACATTTCATAAGTGGGTATCATTACCTTACACCAGCCCTACGAATAATCCAATAGAATAGAATGAGTATTTTGAATAATTTACAATTATTTTTATATGTATTTTTTTGTTGTAAAATTAATGGATATTAGTTGTCAATGGAATGGAAATCTAAATTTTGGAATCACAGGTAGAATTTGTATGTGGCATTGGGTACCTTGTCGTCTCTACAATGGAAAGAGTCTTCCAAGCATGTGACAATATCCCTTTTGCACCTAAGGTACCTTATAAGGGATTTGTGTGGGGTGCACATCTCAAATTTCCTTGCATCACCTATGTAGACACTAAGTTTTGTGTATGTAATATCCATTCAAAGGAAAGTCCTTGGATTCACCTTGTTTTGACTCTAGGGTTTTGTTTACAACTAGTTCCAAACACCTCCAAATGATTTCAAATTTGGGGAGGAAGGTCTTGATGGGGAATAGGACATATTAACACACATATCAGACATCCAAACAACTGATTGCCCATCCATGGTCTGCAAATTGCATGGGAATAATTTTCGGAACAAGACTAGTTAATTTGAGAAGTGGAGATCCCCCTAGGTCTGGCATTAGATGCGCTTCCAAACACTGTACAGACTTCGCTAATTCTTGGTATGGTGCTTGGCTCTGTTAGAGGAAATTAGGAACAGTATGTGTGCAACGTTATATTTGGTTTTAGGGTAGAATAGGAATCCTAATGAACAACAACTTCTAGAGTCTAGTTTTTGAGGTGAAATTGGTGGGAAAGGAGTCTTGAATTTCTTCATAAGCCATAGTAACACTTCATAGTTCTGCACACATCATTTGGGCCATCAAATTAAATTCATATGCATCTCATAAAATGATAAATAACTCAGCAAACTCTGATATAAAACATGTACAATAACATTCCAAAATCACTATGCAAATGCTATGGAGAAAATGTCTTGAATCTCTTCCTTGAATGTAAATATCATTTGAAATACAAAATTTTTCGAGTTGTGGCTCTGAGGATATGATTATTACAGATATATATAGCAGCTAACATGTCCATGAAGTCTAAATAACAGTCCTTCAATAACTATATGCAACAACAAGTGAGCCCTTGCACATTTACATGACATTGAGAGAAATATAGTAGAATAGGCATAGAGAAGAATGAGAGAAGATGAACTTGAACTCAGTTGGGGTTTGAACCTACATGCTGTGAATACAGAACGAAACTTTAAAACTTCAAAATGATAACATGCAGTTAGAAAACAAGTTGGAAAAGATACAAAACAAAACTTTAAAACCTCAAGGGATGAAAATACAACTTCCAACTCAAATCAATACTCAAAATACGACACTCGTAAATGAAAATGACATTGTGAAAATTCCCTAGCGACACCCCAACCATAAAAACCGATATTTTGAAAAATGGGAAATGTCGAAAGATAATGTTACTAATGTGATCAAAGCTCCTGATGACAGATCAGTAGGGAATCCCAGCAGTCAGCAACAAATCAATTTGGGATGGATTGACCCATCCAAATATTGGAAGTTATGCTCTACACTAGGCAATTCGTATCGACATGTTTCGTCAGCCGCGACATTGCAAAGAACAATGCGACAAAATTATAAGGCTTTAAGGACAAAGCCTTTCTACAAGAGTGGCAATGCTACGAACATAATAGTAGATTAATAATAAACATAATTAATTGTACTTAAAGAGAGTGGCAATGCTACGAATATAAATGGCATATTAAATAAATAATAATTGTTAATCATTAAGTAGTTCATTATTAATGTGAAGGGATGTAACCCTTCACTACGAGTGCTCAAGCCATATATAAGGCGAGCTATGTTGTAATATTAAAACATCTTTTTATCTATTCAAATATCAATATATATTTGCCTATTAATGGCTTATCTAATATTCCAGGTGTTCTGGTAATATTTATTGTGTGAACGAATAAATATTCGCTTCACTACATCAAAACATCTCCATGAATCTCTATTGAGAGGTCTGAATGGCCTCTCCATCAACCAACTAGGATGGTAATCTTGCACCCTCGAAATTGGTTCTAAGGCAAGAAGGATAAGCATCCATCTTGCAAGGACAAGCTAAGCTCTCTAATTTTTTCCAAATGAGAAATGATCAAAAGCCAATCTCCTTCTTTCTTCTTGTATTTTATTAACCTCCCAAGGCCTCCTTAGCTCTAATTCCCTCCAAGAGACTCATCCCAACTTGAATTAGGGAGAGATTCCCATGAATGCCACTTGTCCAACTTTTTGTAGCTCTCCTCTTCCATCAATTCGAATCGGGGAATATTGGCTGCCATAACTCCCCTTGTGTTCCCTCTTGGAGGCTATTTTTAGCCCTGACTTGTCATATATGTCAGATGTCAGCAATCAGGTCTGAAATTTATCATAAGTGTCATAGAATCTTCATCATTGTTGTCATAGGAGTTAGGGAATCGAGCTCCAAGTGTCACAATTCTTCTAAGATGCCTCTTCCTCTTCCATGGGAGTTACTCTTCCACTCCAATTCAACCTTACATGATTCATATTATGAATAACACCTCTTCAAATCCCCCAAGTATGTTACGCTTCATCTTGAACTCGAATTGGTGAGAGAATGATGCCAAGTGTAGTGGGGAATCTTGCCACATGTGGGTCCCACAACCTTTTATGTGCCCCCATGATCTAATGCCACCTTATTTTCTTTTTATTATTATTTAATTGACCCATTTAATGTGAATTTGTAAGTCTAAGGTCATTTTGGGTCTTGTAGCTCCTTTATTCCAACTTTTAATGCTTCCACCCCCAACCTAGGGAACTAGTAATTTTCCTCCATGATAGTTCATTTGGATGGGGATAATTACAAACTTTGAATTGGGAATTTTCTCTTAATGTGACCCACCTTGTCCATTTGGATCTAATTTTACATTATTACTAACTTGGACATCATGCTTGGCAATTATTTGACCCTTAACATCAATCTGACAAACTATCATGAATATGGCCAAGTGACTTAGGCCATTGTGACCCAATGAAAAATTTGGGGACATGACAGTGTATTAGCCCCATAAACAATTACTACCAATGTTTCTCTTAGTCTTGAAGATGGCCTTCCTATGCTTTCGCTCCTCTTCTTGAACACGCTTCTCTATTTTCAATAACACACTTTTAAAAATCATTTGCACTCTCCTCTTATGGAACACCGACAACATTCCCATCAATTCCATTTCATATTGCTTAAAAAATCTAACCTGGCATCATTTCTTCCTCCACCATGATGATTTCTCTCATAATTTGTGCCTAAATGTGCTACAATTAGAACATATATCATTAAATCATCCACCTCTCTTCTTTAACCTCTTCCTTTATTTTGACTCATAACACTTGTAATAACTTGGTTTTATTTCTATTATATTGTTTTTCATTTGTCATTCCTCTTTCTTTAGAACTACGTTATTTTCTTACCAATTTCTCTTCGGCCTTTAATATGAATTAATAAGATAGCCAACTCACATAATTATGACCATATACTTAATTCATATTTAAATATAAAGTTATTAGCATATTTTGCAATGAACTCTTTATATATTTGAATTCATTTTTACTTGAAATATACTTAATTCATATTTAAATATAAAGTTATTCACATATTTTGCAATGAACTTTTCATCTAGTTGAATTCATTTTTATTTGAAATTATAAAATCAAGGCTACAACCTTACAAATAGAAAAGGCATTATCATTAGTAGAAATTATCAATGAGCATCAACTCCATTGATTATTGATACCATTCTTATGAGTATTGGAGTGGGAACAAATTAATGACTTGTTTTTAGTTAAATATTTTTTTAAAAAATTATTCATGTATTAATTAATAATTTTTTTTTATAATTGTTTGTTTTAAATTTAAAATGAAACTACAAAATCAATTTGAAAAATATATTTGTTTCATCATCATGTAATACATATTTACAAATCCACCCTAAATTCTAAAATATAAGCCATTATCTATGTAACCATAACACTAACAATATTGTTATAGCATTAACTTTACAAAATAAGCAAAAGATTGCTGGCATATCTCCCAAATAACCAGCGCAGATAATAAGAATCTAAACAAATGTTGAAGCATCATTAAATTGCGTTGTTGGAGGGGATTTGGGCATCTCTACTGGAGCTCCCAAACAGAGCAGAGAGCCCGCTATGGCTCTAGCCAGGACTGCAGTGAAGTTGGGATCTGTCTTTATAGAAGCCACACAATCCTGTATGATTGATAGGTGATCCACTGCCTGGCCCATATTGTTAGGCAATGGACTCGAGTGATGGAAGCTGCCTGCTGCTAAATATGGAGGCTGCAACTGTAATCCTGAATTTGGCCGATTTTCTGTGAGGTCGAGAGTGATTGTGGGGAACAGGGTCGAGGTCGATATTGTTGAAATGCACGGTATAAAGTGGTTGTCTGCAGCGAAATTTTCTGTATTCATCCACCCACCAATCAGCAGGTTGGACGAGCCAGCGTGCATAGCAGCCATAGCCAGAGGACTTAGAGAATGAGTATGTTCGCCTTCGTAGGTTGTTATTACAATCGTTGGATCTTCAGCGCTTCTCTGACCTGCCCAAAATCCGCCATGATTTTAACATATTTACATTAGCGAGCATCCTGGCATCTATTTCATAGTTAATGAGACTCAGTAGCAGATTTCTTTTGAGAAAAGGACGGGGTCAAACCTGTTTTTTAACTGTGCAACCAGGTGCCCAAGCACATTTGTAGTAAGATCTTGGAAGTGGATTGTTTTTTGTCATCTTTTGCCCATATTTTCGCCATTGGCAGCCATCGCCTCTCTGATAGAATACAACACATCAGTTTCTTTATACATGGAGGGAAAGCAAGAATATATGCAGTGTTCAATATTGGGCTTTGCAACTGCTTCATACACAGCGTTCCAGCATACAAACATGGAAATCATACACAGTCAATCGCTGAGAAACTTCTAAATCCTACTAGTTTAAATGCCAAGCTCCACTTTAGATGGGTTTGGGGTCGTTCACATAAATTCTACTTAACAGAATTTGATTATTACCACGGCTGCCTCAGAACTTGTCCGCGTGGATACGATTCGTCTGGGCGCGGCCGCCGATCCCGAGCTCAGCGCGTGATGCTTCTTGTTCAGCGACTTCTTATGACAGCAGGGGCTATCATCGATGGACGAATTGATTCGGCTCTCAATCTGTGCCGACTCCAAGTAATTCATTGTCCTCTTCTTTGAATACAGCTTCTCATCGTCTATAAATTTGGCATTCTTCTTCTCCCTTTCTCTGCATCTTCGTTCATGGCAATCCCAATACTGATCATACTGGGGTTCAACTGCACCGCTGGGATACCTCGCATATAATACATCATTGCCTCGAAGATCTAGATTGAATATCTACAAAAACAAAAGGCAAACAACACTAACTAATTTGGAAAACCATGAACCCTAATTATCTAAAAGTCAAATTAGTTTCCAAAAACAGTATAATATACCTGGCTTCCATCGACGTCCTTTCGCTGTTCAAGCAGAGACATGTATGCTTCTGCAAGTTGTTATATTTACGACTCATGCGCTTCAACGTAGACTTGAGCGTCCGATTCTCTTCGTTTATAAGATTTATCTCCGCCACAAGTATAGTGATCTGCACAAATTAATTACAGGCCATGAAATCTGTAAGAAACAACTGGATTAAACAAAGAAATGAAGCCATATGTAAAAACTCTTTCAAAAAACCTTATTCTTGTGGCCATCCATCTCCTCCATGTCCAATGAAATGTTTACTGCCTGACTGTGAATTCTTGTGGCCTATACCTAATTAGCCCTTTCTATTCTTGCGACCTACTCTAAGCTAGATTCCATGGCCGTCACTACCGAACGCAAGTGACGAGTCACATCGACCCAATTAGCCTTCTCGAGTCTTCTAGGCGAGATTCAGCAGTGTGGGAGAAACGGTTATCATATTGCTTTTCAGCATGGTGGTATTTTTCTGGAATTCGAAGTGAAATTGCAAATAAAAAAATTTACAATTTAAAAGTTCATCTGTCAGATTCAGAGCAGATAGGAGGCGATTAAAACATCCTGTCTCAAAAGCCAAACTTAGACCAAACGCATGTGACAAGTCACATCGAGCCATAAATTTGGCGCCTTGATTTTCTTACTTTAAATTTGAAAATTATTTTTAGAAATTTCATTTGAGGTTGATTGATTTGTGCAGTTGCAGAAGGGATGGTAGCTTGACGTGAATTGCAGAGCAACCCTTTATGTGGGAGTCAATAAAAAGCGACGACTTATAAATACTTTTTGTCTTGTGTGGGACAAAAGAACGAGACGAGAATAGCATAAAAGACAAAACCCATTAAGATATAATGGATAAGACCGGTAGAGATAAGAAGAAACTTATACGTTGGTATGAAAATTATTATATTTCGTTATAATAAATTTAAAAATATTATTAAATAAATTTTATTCTAAAATCTTATAGTTTTGATGAGCTAAAAGTTGATACTGGATATAAAATTTTGAAATATATATATAACTTAGATGAATATAAAAGAAAGTATTTTTCATCTTTCATCTATTTTTTTAATATTAATTATATAATATTTAAGATATTTTTAGAAAAAGTGTTTTTCATCTTCCTATTTTTTTAGGATGATTGAGGCAAAATCATATCATAATATAACATTGTAATACAAAAATTTGAAATGGGTCACAATCTAAATTATAAAAAAATTTAAATTGTAGATACTCAAAATATCCTTAATCTTGATTGTGTCACAAAATAGAATTGGAAAAATGTTGGAATATTCACACTATCATTTTTTTTTATTTTGCATGCTTGCATGCAAATCTGCATGCTTTGCATGCCACTGCATGCATCCAGTCATCATCATGGTTGTCTTCCCAAAACCTAGAGCTTGCTTCTAGATCTCCAGAGCCTGACTAAAGCCCCCAATTGGCCTCCTACCTACCTAATGCGCCCTCTTTGGCTTCTCTGCATGGCAAGTGCGCATTTTCCAGCTAGTTTGGGCGCCTTTGCTCACCTACCACCAGTTATCACTCGATTAGGGCGCCTTATCTCACCTACCGGGAGTTATCATTCAGTTAGTGCATTGATTGAGTAGTTGTTCCATTGATTTCTCATGCTGACTGCTTGTAGCTTCTAGTTAGCTAGTTCTGGAGTTCCACTTAACTATTTGACAACCTCATGCGCCCCCCTTGGAGTCTCCATTCCCTGATTTATGCCTGGATTGTTCTATTAGACTCAGTTAGACACACTTGACTAACTATTACCATTTATGACTGATACTATTGACTGGATGATGTCTCCATTGTTATCCAAGCTAGACTTTGAGTTAGAAAGCTTCATGCACCCCACTTGGAGTCTTCATTCCTTGATTTATGGCTAGATAGTTCTGTTAGACTCAGTTGGTCACACTTGACTGACTCTTAGCATTTATGACTGATACTACCGACTGGATGATGTCTCCATAGTTATTCATGCTAGACTTTGAGCTCAGATTCAAATGCCCTACTTGGGTAATTTGAATCCTATATGATGCCTCATCATTGATTATTGTAACACATTCTCTACATTCATTATTCATTGTATGATATTGACATTGTCCATTATTCTGTGTTTGTGAGTGATTATTGAATGCATGCTTCTTCTTCTTTGCAAATAATCTTGAGAGTTAGATTGTGAGTTTATTACAGTTGCTAGATCCCTGCAGATTATCACATGGTAATAGAGCAGTCAGCAACTGTTTGAATTGCAACCATTGCAGCAGTAGCAGTTGCAACATTTCTTTGAGTGGCTATCTTTCACTTGTGCACTAGAAGCCTCTGAGTTTCCACAGCAAAACCTGGTGCTATTACTTGAATTCATTGGAGAAATCCAATGAGGTCTAGCCAGGTGTGAAGGACTTAGTCTATGTGCCAAGTGTCCTTAAGGTAGTGTTCAGTCAAAGTGTAGCATTCTCCATTAGCAAAAATTCTCTTATTTTGCAGGTTTCGAAGTTTTCTGCAGTTGCAGCAGTAGATTAGAAATTGAACAACATCTTTTATGTATCTGGAAGGAGTTCCTTCTCTCACTCCATTCAACTATGATGATTGGAAACCAAAAATGGTATCATATCTGAAGAGACATGGTCTTTTTGATGTGTGTACTGGTATTAAGAGAGATTTTTCTTCCGATGGAGAGAAAGAAGATTGGCTTGATGCTTGTGACGGAGCCTCAGGAAGCATATGTATTACTATGTTTTCCAATATGGAATACTACATTGATCTTGATGAACATCCAAGTGATCTATGGACTAGATTGGGCAAATTATTTGGAAATCAAGAGGAAGAGGTTGATGATATCTATGTGGAAAGCAAGCCCAGTGATACTTCCTGCAGTGCTCTCTCTATTCATGACTCGGCCTCCATCATCTCCCATGATGAAGTTGTTCAAGATGAAGTTGAAGTACAACATATGGTTTCAGTTGATCCATCTTCCTATCTGAAGTTTGAGCAAAAGATATCAGTTACTACTCTAGAAGTTGAAGAGACCTTCACAATCTCTACTTCCCATGAGCTTGCTGATGTTCAAGATGATGTCCTATTGAGTTTTTTGAAGAAAAAAACAGATTTGGAAGGTAATGCATTCGCTCTTCCTCATCATATGCTTTCTTTGATTTCCTATGTGGTCATTGGCACATGTTTTCAGAGATTCACCGAAGACGTAAGACTCTACCATTCACTTGGATTCAAGTCTCATGCGTATCCTTGTGATTTTGGTTTTGATCTCACCACTGTTGGTTCAAAGAATATCATAAGAAACCATCCTCAAAATCTTGGATCTGATTTGAAGTTCAAGCCATCACCATTATATGGTTCATTTGGTTCTGATCTCACCCCTGCTAGTTCAAAGAAGATATCAAAGAACTACATACACTTTCATAGAGTTGATGCACCTATTGATGTGCAAGATGATGACCCACTGAGTATTTTGAAGGAAAAATCAAATTTGGAAGGTAATGCATTCGCTCTCCCTCATCATATGCTTTCTTTGGATTCCTATTTGGTCATTGGCACATGCTTTCAGAGTTTCACTGACGATGGAAGACTCTATCATTCACTTGGGTTCATGACTCATGCACATTTCTATGATTTTGGTTTTGATTTCACCCCTATTGGTTCAAAGGAGATCACGAGAAACCATCTTCCAAGTCTTGGATTTGATTTGCTTGCATCCATTGTTGGAGAACTCAGGCACATGTTTTTGGAGCATGATTCATTTCTTCCCAAGAGGAAGATAACTCTTTTTGAGAGAATACTAGATCCAGATCCACAAGAACCTGAAGATCTAGCACCTATTGGTTCATGGGCCACCATCACTGTTGCATCCACCAGTGATCTTGTTGAAGATTCACCATCATCATGTCATAGTTTATTTGGTCATGATCTCACCTATGTTGGTTCAAAGGAAATATCAAGGAACTATCTACACATTCATGGTTTTTGATTCTACCTCAGTTGGTTCGAATCACATGCTTCATGATGATCTTCATATTATGTTTTTGCAACATGATCTACTTCTTCCCAAAAGGAAGATACCTCCTCCTTTGATTGATGATCAAGAGAGCGAAGCATCATCACCTGAGATTTCAGATTCAGAGTTTGGATATGATGATGATCCAGCTATAGATGCATCTTCACATGATATTTCAGATTCAGAATCTGAAGATGATGATGAGAGAATGCTAGACCCAGATCCACAAGAACCTGAAGGTATAGAAACTGATGATGAAGATGAGCAAATGGGAGATCCAGATCCACAAGAACTTGAAGATCTCTCAACTGATATTCCTCCTCTTCCTCGATGGGCAGCCACTACACTCCGATCTGCCAGTGATTTGGTTGGTGATCCACATGATCATAGAAGAACCAGATCAGATTTTCAGAATGGAAGGTTTCATCCTTCTCACATTGCTGATCCATCTCAGATCGATCGAGCCTTCTTTGGAAAAGAAGGACACTTACCTCCTTCAGGGGTGAGTGATGACATGCTACTTTAGCATCCTTCAATCTATTTTGAGGGAGGGATTTCTTCCCACTGGGTTTTCCCTCTTTCCTCAATTAGTTTATTTTAGATTGATTGTACAGGGTGACCTTTAGTTTTAGTCACCAGGACCCTATTTTTGTTTTTTGGTTATTATCTCATAGTATAGCTTGCGGGGGGGTGTTGGAATATTCACAACCATAATTTTTTTTATTTTGCACTCCTGCATACAAATCCGCATGCTTTGCATGCCACTGCATGCATCCAGTCATTATCATGGTTGTCTCCCCAGCACCTAGAGCTTGCTTCTAGATCTCTAGAGCCTGTCTATAGCCTCCAATTGGCCTCCTACCTACCTACCTAATGCGCCCTCTTTGACTTCTATGCATGGAAAGTGTGCCTTTTCCACCTACCACAGCCATTTTGGGCACCTTTGCTCACCTACCACTTGTTATCACTCAGTTAGGGCACCTTATCTCACCTACCAGGAGTTATCATTCAATTAGTGCATTGATTGAGTAGTTCTTCCACTGATTGCTCATGTTGACTGCTTGTAGCTTTTATTTAGCTAGTTCTAGAGTTCCACTTGACTATTTGACATCCTCATGCGCCCCCCTTGAAATCTCCATTCCCTGATTTATGCCTAGATGGTTTTGTTAGACTCAATTAGACACACTTGACTGACTATTACCATTTATGACTGATACTATTGACTGGATGATGTCTCCATTGTTATCCAAGCTAGACTTTGAGTTAGACAGCCTCATGCACCACACTTAGAGTATCCATTCCTTGATTTATGGCTAGATAGTTATGTTAGACTCAGTTGGTCACACTTGAATGACTCTTACCATTTATGACTGATACTACCAACTGGATGATGTCTCCATAGTTATTCATGCTAGACTTTGAGCTCAGATTCGAATGCCCTACTTGGGTAATTCGAATCCTATATGATGCCTCATCATTGATTATTGTAACACATTCTCTACATTCATTATTCATTGTATGATATTGACATTGTCCATTATTCTGTGTTTGTGAGTGATTATTGAATGCATGCTTCTTCTTCTTCTTTCCAAATAATCTTGAGAGTTAGATTGTGAGTTTGTTACGGTTGCTAGATCCCTGCAGATTATCACAAAAAATACTAATAAGTTAAACATGAATAGTATTCAAATAGAATTAATGTAAACTACTAAATAAATGCCCACTAAGTTTACAATTAAAACAAAATACTAAATAGGGACCTTGTGCTTTGTTTTTTTTTGCTTCTAAACTTTTACATCTTGATTGGTTGTTTGTTCTCTTATGAGTGGGGTTGATGCCATCTTTCTTAGAGTGCTAATGTAGGAAGTGTCGTGGGAGAGCTTACAAATTTTTGGGTTTATGCTTCTTGGTGATGTGTTTTTGGAGGAACTAAGGTTTCTTCCCTCATTTTTGAAGTGGCAACTAGAGGAATGGATGACCTTTTCATCCCCCTCCAACAAGGCCTATAGGATTTCTACTACTTCTAAACTCAACCTCTTTTTTCTCTTGGTAATTGGGAGGATTTGTTCCACCTTCAAACTCCTTCTATGATTTCTCAACCTCCTCGCTTTGCTCTTCCATATCTTTCAAGTATTCAAGTATTTCAAACATATTGTTGTTCTCTTTGCATGGGCTTTCCATAGTTTTCGTTGGTCGTTGCAACTACTTAGGTCGTGGATTGTGTCTACTATTTTCTAGTCTAAATGGATTCTACTCCTTTTCAATGGATGGTTTCAAAGTCTTCTTTGAGGGATATTGATCCTTTTAAATTTTTGGGTAGTTTTTAGCAAAGTGTCCATGCTCATGACAAGATTTCACTTGAAGAGAAGTTTGCTTATAGTTTAGTACTTGTTGATGGCTCCAATCATCCATATTAATTTGCAACACCTCCTTAGTAGATGTTTGAGACAATAGTTAGGGATTGGCTTGATTTGTAAGCATCCCCACTATGAACTTATTATTAGGGCATAAGGAATGACATACTACACTCCAGTGATGTTGATATACTAACAAAGGCTCACCCCCATGTATTAATGCTAACTCTTTCACCTCTGCAAATGCTTGAGATGACAACTAAGATCTGGATTAAGATAAAAACATCCAAACAATGAACTACTCATCAATTTAATCTCAATGGGACTTCTTAGCAATGATACGATTCTGGAAAAGATGGCTAGGGTAAAGCCTAGATGCAACAAAGGGTTAGCCCTTCACCGTAGAAGATGTCCATTTTTTATACTAAATCTTCTTTCATACCATTCTTACTTACTATCTTACATTATGTGACAAGTGTGTTTCATCCCCCGCCTTCTTTGTATCACAAAAATTACAAATTCTTTTATACCGCAATGTTTGAGGAATTGTCAAATATCATGTTTCAATATGGAGTGCATGAGAGTTCATTCTTGTTTTAGCAATATTTATTTTCTTCTTTATGCTAGTTATCTTGTTCTCTAATTCTTAATCACCCTATCGCTCCATACTTTCTATTTAAATATAAATATAATAGTATCAATATTATGCATAATGACCTCCTCCACTATTCTGCAATAATTTAACTAAAATTTAAAAAATTTACATAAATTTAGAAGAATTTTTAAAAGAATATGCTTTTTTATTTAATTATCTTATCATAACATAAAATTGTCAAAAATATGAAATAACATAGAGCTATCAAAATCAACAAGTCCCAAACCGAAGGATAAGGTCTATTGGTCTTAGACATCACAATTTCATGATAATAACCGGAATCGAAAGTTCGAGGGCTTAATACTAAAAACTTAGTTTAGTTTTACGGCCTACATTCTGGACATTTGAGTAATTAAAAAAAAAATTAAAAAAATCTCTAAATGGATTGATGTTTTGAAATGGTCAATGCAATACATTCCCATGGACATTTGAGTAATTAAAATAAAAATAAAAAATATTAACTAGATGGATTGATGTTATGAAATGATCAAATGCAATAATACATTTATGGAATATATGTTTTTTGGGGTGAAAATGGTTATGGGTTTTTATATTAAAAAGAGAGGGGTACACTCATAATTACAAAGAAAAAAAATTATGGTATTGTTTTTAAAATACTAATAGATTTTCACAATTCAAGTTTTGTAATGTTTTTAATATCAGACAATATCTAAAAGTTTTGTAAAATTTCTGTTTAAAATTGTAGATCCTAATATATTGTTGTAAAAAGAGATTATAATGAAAAAATATAAAATGATAATTACAGGATGTTTCCCTAGACTTGAAGATTATATGGCAGTTCTGTGGGGTGGAAGGAAGATCCTTCAGGTGCTTCTTTTTCTTCAATTTTCATTTGCAGAATAGCTAAATACACTTCTAGCTGCTCAACTTTGGCTTTGAGGTCTTCATTTTTGGCATGCTGCACCTCTAGCTTAGCCCTCATAACTGCCATCTCCTTTTTGTTCTCACATTGATCCATCATATCCTCCTACTCCTCCATCGTTTTCCACTACTCCAATTCTCGGTCTAATGCCTAAATATTGTGCTTGAGATTGTGGACCGAGCGACTCAGACGATGATGATTTGCTAGGAGCCTCATTAACCCGCAAGGGATGCAACGGTCTCCCTCCTCATGTCATCCTTAATTTGACATGCCTCCACCATATATCTTTCTCTCATCTTTCCAAAATCCATTGTTTGAATCCCCTGTCGTCAGGTTTTGCTTTAGCATGCACTCCTCATCCTGCGACCACAACTTCAAACCTTCTATGTCTTGCCATATAAAAAAATTATTGCCGCCTCCATACATGATTAATGGCTACTCTCTAAAATGTTAAATTTGCTCGTTGTGAAGAACAATCCTAATACTTCCCACATACCGACAGTCGGCGACCATTCATCACCATGATAATGGACTTGACAGCGAAGAGATCCTTCTTCCAATTCGTATTTCTCTCCACCTGTCACTTTCCCATGTCTGATGTTGACGTCATGCAGATGTGAATGCTTACCACATCCTGTGAGGTCCCATGCAGGCTTGACACCAACTTCTAGCCCCAAGGTGTATGCCTTTGTCATGGAAGCTAGAGCCTTATGCTTCGAGCATCTTTCAACCAATCGTTCACCCTTCTAGCATATAGCTTATGGAATTGATTCATGAATTGCATTACTAGCCGAGAGATGAAGAACTCCTTTTGATAATTCTGAGGCCAGGTTGACCATTTGGTCAACTTCCTTGTTGTTTTCAAGAAAAACATGTTAGAATTGAATATCTCCCAAGTTGTTCGATCAACTTTGTAAAATTTTTAGGAAGCAATTTCCAATTAAATATTATATACATAATTCATATATTTTTATAAATTAAAAATATTATTATAATTAAATATTATTATGATATTTTTTTATTAAAACTAAAATGATTTTAATATTTTCAATTTTATTTTTTTAAATATAGAAATGATATTATAAAAAAAATTAGATTTATTTTTTTTATTTTTTTAAGCATTTTATTGATTGTAAACATCATCATTGAGTTTAATACTTTTGTTGACCAATAAAAATAGATTTATAGAATTGGGAGATATGTACAATATTGAATTAGCTAACATAGATATAAAAAACAAATACAAGTCATGATTGGAAAAAGATACAAATATAGAAAGATGACAAAATGGCATAAGATTATGTCATGGTAATAGGTGTGAGATTTCTTCCATTGACCTATGTAAAGTAGATTGATAGAATTGGGAAATATGTAAAATATTGAATCAATTAACATATATGTAAAAAAACAAATTTACAAGTTATGATCGCGAAAATTATACAAATGGACAAAGAGGAAAAAATGCCCTAAGATTATCTCACACATATTAGATCAATGGACTTGGTAATAGGTGTGGGATTTCTTCCATGGACCTATGTAGGTCTAGCTTGACACTTGATTGAGGGAGATTGTGATGTGTGTCTTCTAAAGAGGTATCTTCTTTGTTAAATGATTTTTTGATGAAAACAATTAAATAATTTTAATTCCATATAAAATGAGATATAATAATTAGGTATATAAAATGAGATATAATAATTAGGTATATTTAAAGTAAATAATAATTCCTTTAATCTTATATAATAAATATGAAGTGTTATTTTAGTTATAGTTCATTATTTCACTATGTACAAAGATAAAAAAATTAAGGAATGTGATTATAAGATTTCGTGTAGAGCTATGAGAGAATTGAAAAGTTTATGTAAGGAAAACCTCAACCCAAATAAAAATTTAATATATGTAGAGATATTGATGCCCCCATCCTCAATTTGAAAGTTATATGGAGAGGAGTGTTATTGAAGGAGAGAGGCGCATGGTTGAAGAAAGCAGGTGTGAAAGTTATATGGAGAGGAGTGTTATTGAAGGAGAGAGGCGCATGGTTGAAGAAAGGAGATGAGTTTCTTAAGGAGATAGGTTCATAGCTTGATGAAGGAGAAGGAAGTTGATTAAGAAAGATAATAAGGTGGTTAGTATTCGATATTAAAATAAACATCACTTTCTTATTGATATAGTTAGATTTTATCAAACTCTTAACCTATTGACATGATTAAGTATTGATCATTTTGTATTTTCTATTAATTTGGATCTCATACAAAAAAATTAATATACTCTTCTTCTATAAGACCTTCTCTCCTCTTTCTTTTATTTTTAGTCATATTATTCATTGTTTAAGCTAACATGTACACATCAATTAGTATCAAAGCCATAGATTTTGACCTATAGAATGAAAAAACCATCTCATCCTCAAGTGATATAAAGTAGACTAGTGTTTTAGGGTATTTGAACCTCCACTCCACCAAAATTTGGTGCAATAGTGTTTCAAAACCTCTACTAATGTCTAATTTACATTAGCCTAAGGTGTTGGAAATTTGTTGTCCCACCTAGCTCTCCAAGTAATTTTTTAAAGGTAATCATTAGTGCACTTAAGATCCAAATCGTCTACTAAGTCACTTATAACATTGTAGATATTCATCTTTTTCCTAGTTATTTATATAGCCAATTTATTAGCAACATTGTCTCTATCAACTACTTAGATCTACAATTTATCAATTATTTATTTTATGGGAAAGAGAATACAAAGAAAGAACACATAGAATAAGTCCTTATCAATTCCATAACTATTGGTTTTAGGGGATAGACATCCTACGGTAACCACAAAATCCGTCTCAAGCTAGTGCACCACACTATCCTCGTGATGACTCCATAAAAAGAACCTTCTCCAAATCATTTACCACATATAGATGTGTTCCACCACTACTTAGAAATGAATCTCAGATCCTTCAACAATTAGGAACCACCATGGAATCTATTACCAAGAAAGTCTGGAGATATCTCCATGGTATCCCTTTTCTTAGCTAGATACTAAGATCCACTTGCACATCAATGATGGATAAATGAAGGGATATTCCCTTGATAATTGGAGACAAAGTATGCAAACCTTCATTTCCTCTCATATTGATATGATTGATGTAAATAATCTCTATCTATCTAGAATAAACAATAAACAACAATTAAAGCGCTCATTAATAAGGCTCTAACCTGCACCAATAACTCTGTCTATTATTAATGCAAGGCATCGATATATGGAATCGACAACAATTCAATTATTACTGGTGGCCATACCATGCATAAATTGTGAATAATCCATGTAATGCGTTGAGCCATGCAACCTTTTATGGTAACCAATATGTTTATAATTATAAATGTTTGAATATAGATAAATCAAATCATATATACTACATTCAATGGTTTGTAGTACCCAATACTTTACAAATTGACATTGAAAATTATCGGCAGGCCCGATTCATGTCTAATCCTTTGATTATGTAATGCATTGATTATATACATGTGTGTGTTAGGTATTAGTATGAATATGGTACAGTTATATGGTAATAATAACAATAAGATGCCAAGTTACTATGTATGCAATCGAAATTTCTTTAACTAAGTTCCAAACCCATGCTGTGAGTGCTAGCATAAGCTCGCCGACTCGCCACCCATACACTCAATGCATTGGGCTATAATGTGGTTACACAAGCAATAAATGTATTCGCTATCAACAATAAATTTATTCGCTATCAAACAATAAAAGAAAACGATTTTCTCCATTACGAAGTCTGCAACTCCTTGCACACAAGCCAGAAACCACCATGGCGCCAGCCCGCCGCCCCCTCTTGGGGTGGGAAAAACTAGGCTGGCGTCATTGTTTTACAACCAACCATATTTTAAAAAAATGCCATTTTAAAAAACTGGATTTAATATAGCATATTCAAACTATATCCAAACTATAGCTCCAGGGTAAATTTCTACGTTCAACAGCCTAGAATAATAGGCAAATAATCAGGTTCAGAGCCTACACAACTATTGTCAATTGGACAAGTTGGACCGCAGCCACCAACTGCTGTGGCATCTTCACAACTCAAGGGTCTTTTTCACTCTTCAGTTCATTTCTAACGAACGTAGAAAACATACAGTAAAGAGTTTTTTTCTTACCCGAGGAGCAGCACCTGCTTGTATGCAGTTTCAACACCTTGATCCAGCCTGCCATCACGTACAAGACATAAGTTAAACCGCTAATTTTTATGAATCAATAGATAACTGAGTAAACAACACTTTAAGTGTATGATTCACTGTAACCAAACCTACCAGAAACAACAATCGAAGTCTCAATTCGATGTCGGTACAAAGCCCCGCCTTTGTAACCTCGATGCAACCTGCCATCGCGTACAAGGCATAAGTTAAACCAGTGAAATTTTTATGAATCAATAGCTAAGTTTAAGTCCAATATTCGTAGAGATAAAGCAGACATCATGCTTGCAGGTGCCACGGACGCTGGGATTGTGCCCATAGGTATGGGTGGATTTATTGCCCTCAGCGCCCTTTCTCACAGAAATGATGACCCATAGACACCTCTCCCAACCATCTGCTCGGCATTTATATTCTTTAAGAATCACCTTTCTATTATTACGTATATAATAAGACACCACTTATTATGAGCTTTCGTTTTCTAACTACTCTACACGACGACTTATTTGCACGGCCCAGCAAAATAGCTTATTTGCCATATTTAAGGTTGCACCTTCCATACGATCCAGCGCGCTGCAAGGTTGGGGCATTACGTAATTGGGGTAGGTTAAGTGAGCTGGTCTATAAAGCCTGCCTTGCTAAATTGAAGGTTGTGATCTAGCAGGACTTTCCTTAGGGCTTGTGCTTTAAACAATGATATTAGCAGGAAGAGGGCTTAATCTATTTTTTATTGCAAAAATAAAGAAGCGCTATTGAACAACCTACCTTGGAGGGCATATTATTTATACGCAATATCATCTGTCGCAATCTATGCTTCCCACCTTTCGACGGAATCCTTTAAACTGATAAAATGACTTATACCTACAAGCAGGGGATAGAATGCAATAAATGCAATGGATTGAAATGCAATGAGATTAAATATACGACCATCTGAGGGAAGGAACTAAGAATGGAGAGCATCTACTACCGCTGATAGATAGAACATCTACCAACGAACGAATGCCAGTGATCAACATCTGCTACCAGGGAAGGATGATACGATTGAGACCACCACACCACTTATTATGAGCTTTCGTTTTCTAGCTACTCTACACGACGACTTATTTGCACGACCCAAACGAGCAAGCAGAAATAATCAGGTTCAGAGCCTAGAGAACTATTATCAATTGCACAAGTTGGACCGCAGCTACCAACTGGTGTGGGATCCTCAGAACTTGAGGGTCTTTTTCACTCTTGATTTCATTTCTAACAAACGTAGAAAACCTACAGCAAACAGTTTGTTTCTTACCCGAGGAGCAGCACGTGCTTCTACGCAGTTTGAACACCTTGATGCAACCTGCCATCACGTACAAGACATAGGTTAAACGACGAAAATTTTTATGAATCAACAAGTAAGCGAGTAAAGAACAGTTTAAGTGTATGATTCACTGTAACCAAACCTACCAGAAACAAGAATTGAAGTCTCAATTCAATGTCGGCATGAAGCCGCGCCTTTGTATCCTCGATGCAGCCTGCCATCGCATACAAGACATAAGTTAAACCAGCGAAATTTTTATGAATCAATAGGTAAGCAAGCAAAAATTAGTTCAAGCCTATGATTCACTATAACCAAACCTACCGGAAACGAGAATTGAAGTCTCAATTTCACGTCAATATGAACCTGCGCCTTTGTAACCTCGATGCAACCTGCCATCACGTACAACACATAAGTTAAATCAGGGAAATTTTTATCAATCAATAGATAAGTAACTAAAAAACAGTCTAAGTGTATGATTTACTGTGACCAAACCTACCAGAAACAAGAATCAAAATCTCAGTTCGATGTCGGTATGAAGCTGGGCCTCTGCAATCAGCCAAACCCCAAAGCTATGACATGCGCTTCTTCAACACGGATCTAGCTCCTGTCAGAAGCTCTATCTGCCAACACTGTAACTCGACTGCATCACAAAAAATTGATAGACCTCCAAGCCGAGACCTTTCACGCCCTTTGTCTCCTCCATGACTATTGGCTACAATTCGGACGATTCATCTGTTAACGCCTCCCAGATAATGCAGCAGGATAAAGCCTCTCCGCACAGCCAAAGGTCATGGCAGTACAAAGATTTGACGCTGCCATCATAACACTATTTATTAACATTTATTAAGAACTCCAGCGGGAGGGTGGTGACTCACATCCTCGGTCACATTTTCCGAGTTGTATTGTTATGAAGACCTTGGCTATTATTACCAAATGCAATGTGCACGATAAAATCAAATATCAAAGCCCAAGAGGGCTTACGTCACCTGTTTAACAATAATAAAAACAATAAACAACAATTAAAGCGCTCATTAATAAGGCTCTAGCTTGTACCGAAAACTCTGTCTACTATTAATGCAAGGCATCGATATATGGAATCGACTTACTGGTGGCCATACCATGCATAGATTGTCAATAACCCATGTAATGCGTTGAGCCATGTAACCACTCACCACCCATACGCTCAATGCATTGGGTTATATATAATATAATATAATATAATAATAATAATAATAATAATAATAATATGGTTACACAAGCAATAAACGTATTCGCTATCAACAATAAATGTATTCGCTATTCTCCAATACGAACTCTCCAACTCCTTGCACGGAAGCCAGAAACCACCATGACGCCAGCCCGCCGCCCCCTCTTGGGGTGGGAAAAACTAGGCTGACGTCATTGTTTTACAACCAATCATATTTTTAAAAAATGCCATTTTAAAAAAACTGGATTTAATATAGCATATTCAAACTATATCCAAACTATAGCTCTAGGGTAAATTTATAGGTTCCATAGCCTACAATAATAGGCACCCGACGATTCATTTATGTTCCCCTTCGGGGACATAAAAATTTGTGAATACTAAATTCTTATGAAAATATATATATATTAAATTGTAAAAAAACTTGTGAATAGGGATCAAATCTCTTTTAATTAAGTAAACAATTATACAAAAATAATCATAAAAAGGTTGCGAAGTCTCTCATCAAGTACAATACATTATTCATTGACAAGCTCAATGGCTCTGTAAAACCAGTCAAAATAATATTGCATGCATGATTTTAACTACCATGAAGAAATTGAATTATTATGGTTTAAATTAAGTATGGGAAATAAATAACTAGGGCATAGAGGTGCCATCCATCCACACACGAGGTGCCTGCAGGTCGAGCAGACCCCGTCCCTTAAGTCATAATAGTATGAAAAGGAAGGAAGTACCATCAGAAGATTGGATGCCCAGATTGAGAACCCATGGGTCTCGACTCATTTAAAAATTAACTATTCATCAATTCATACACAAAAACACATATTGCAAAAGGAGTCGTCACCCCAAGAAACAACCATGCATTCAACTATTTGACAAAATTATTCAGAGGAGAAATCAATCACCAGATTCAAGGTTAAAAGATAAAGAAATGATAAATCATACTTATACGCATCAATATTCATGGATCCTTTTTATGTCAAAATAATAATAAACAAAATACCAAAATGATATATGTCAAACACAAGCTGTCCCTTTTCAAATTGTTATAATAATAATAAAATGATATATGTAAAACCGAAGTTGTCCCCTTTCAAATTGATATATGTAAAATTCACACGACATATAATAATAATAAATCATGACCTAACCAAAACCAAAACCAAATTAATATATGAAACTTTTTATTTTTTCAACCTTAAAAAAAACCTTGTGTCTTGTTATTCATTTGAATCAAATAAAATAGAAAATCACACATTTTTTCCATCTTTCAAATATTGTTATTCATTTGAATCAAATAAAATAGAAAATCACACATTTTTTCCATCTTTCAAATAAGAACATGTTGTCTCACATCTAGGAGATTCATAGAAGAATACATCAAAAAACAAAAGAAACTACTAACTAACTTTTATATATGAAAAAAAGATATTTATAGAGTTATCGATCATAACAAACTGCCAAAACCTTTGTAACGATCAAGATTGACAGATAATGTCAATAAGTTTATGTTTATGCAGACTACCCAAAAAGCCTATGACAATCTAAAAAGGTGAAACAAATCCCTCTGTGATGAGGACATCCTCCATGGACTCCTCGAAATATAAGATGCCCTCTAGACCTCCAATAGATTTCTTTGATAATTCATCTACAATAGTATTGTACTCTCTAAAAATATGGCAAATAGAAATATCAGAAAAGGAGGAAAGTACTATATAGATTCTCTGACACCACTTCTCCAAAGAAAGAACCTGCAATTATAAAATCTATTTTCCCAACTTACAATAACCTTAGAATCACCAAGAACTTGGATGGAAGCAATACCAATGGTAGAAGCAAAATGAAGTAAACCCCATAAATCCAATAATTATGCTCTTGTATTGGAACCCAAACCACTTCTCATCGAGACTCTGAAATTATGATCATCATTAATTTTTAAGAACATCCCTTCTCCACATTCACCCATTTGAGAATCCCCATCAAAATATCCCACTACAAAATAGGAAGATATATAAGGATCTGAAATTTGATTTCAAGTCTCTTTTTCTTTTCTCCAAATTATTATTCTCTATATAAGCCCAAGATTCCAACAAAACTGACATAGGCATTTGGAGTTTTTCCCTAAAAAATAACATACTTCCTTCATTTCCTATTGACACCCAAACCACAGCTCATCGACAGTCTAAAATTATGATCATCATTAATTTTGAAGAACATCCCTCCTCCACATTCACCCATTTGAGAAGCCACATCAAAATATCCCACTACAAAACAGGAAGAGATATCAAGATTTGAAATCTGATGAAGTCCCTTTTTCTTTTCTCCAAATTAATATTCTCTATATAAGCCCAAGATTCTAACAAAGCTGACATAGACATTTGGATTTTTTCCATAAAAAATAACATAGTTCCTTGATTTCCAAATGTCCCAGCATATAAAGAATGTCAACATCTTGTGAATATGATTCCTCTTAACCCAAAGTTCAAAATTATCCAACATAGGAGGATCCCCAAGACAGGGAAATTTGTAAATCATCAGTAATTTCATGCAGAATCTTTTCATTGAAAGAGTAATGAGAAAAAATATGATTTACTAACTCACAATCCATTTTAACATAGAATACAAATGTTAGGCCCAGACTATCGTCTTCTAACAAGGTTATCCCACGTCAAAATGCAATTTTCTATATAGAGCCAAAATAAACATTTGAGTTTCAATGGAATGTTCCATTTCCATAAATGAGAGTACCACCACTTAGTTTCATAGGGAGAATACAAATGTGAAATAGCAACATAGCTAGACTTAACACTTACTTTTCCAGTTAAGGTATTCTAGTCAATACCAAAGTATCTTCCCCATCCTTTAATCTAATACCAATTCTATTCAATGTCATTATATATGCATTCCAATCCTCCTCCCATTGTCCTTGCATACCCACGTGCTTAGTAAGCAGCTAGTAAGAGCCAGAGTTCCTTAATGAGTCAGGTCTTTTGATGTGATCTAATGTACAAAAACCAAAATCGACAAGATAATCCATGAGTGATGAAGATATTTAATAGAGTTTTTTCTCACCACCAATGAAGGGATCAACCCAAATAAGCATATGATGTCCATTTCCTACTTTCCAAGATAAATATATACTTATCCAAGGAAAAGACTTGACAAAACCATTCCAAAAATTTAAAACCCTTGAAACAGATTTTTTAGGATCTCTAATTCATTGCAGTATCGAATTCCCTTTAAGATATTTGGCTTTGATAACATCACACCTTAAACCTATCCCACTAATACCTCTCCACAAACTCTTCATACATAAAGAAAGATTGAACCAATGTAAGTTTTTAATATCCAACCCCACCCCACCCCCCCATAGATTTTGGCATAGATATTTTGTCCCATCTAACCAAATGCATATTATCCCCCATCACAGTACTGAGCCAAAGAAAGTTGAACTTTTTTTGTCTAATCATATTCAAAATAGTGTGAAGCACTTTAGCTATTGAAAACCATTATTAAACATGTATCCCCACCAATGATAATATTACTAAGGTAAGTCTCCCACCCAAAGATAACAATCTGTGGCACCAATTCCCGATTCACTTCTCAACTTTCTTCACCAACCACATCCAGTCAATGACCCTATAGTTGTTAGGCTTCAAATAATATCCTAGGTATTTTATACCACACTCAATATATTCAGCTTTAAAAGGGAACAATGATGCAACCTGAGCAAAAATATCATCACTAACAACATTCTTGAGGAAACATGACTTATTTGAACTCACCTCCATACCAAATGCACCACAAATAAAGAAATAATCTCCGAGTAAGTAGGTCATTCCTCCACTATACCTCTGTCAAATATAATCACATTATCAACAAAATAGCAAGTGTGTAATGTATAGAGACGCTGCAAGTTTGATACCAGATAACATGCTTTCATTCTTTGCAACAATAATCAATCTACTGAGTCCTTCAATAACCAACAGGAAAAAAAAGTGGAAAGAATGTGAAACTTTGCATAAGCTTGATAGAGCATTTGAAGAAACTGATAGGAGAATAATTGATAAAGCCAATAAAACAAGTAGAGGATGCACATCCCATAATCTATTCTACTAGGCAAGGTTCAAGATGCAGCAACGTGGGAGAAATGGTTTTTTTTCCATAGAAAAATTCAACTTACTATTAATATGCAAAATAGTAAATAAAGCCAGCTGTCAGATCATACAATTACATAATCCCTATCAGATAGAGCCAATTGTCATCATGTGACAGGAAAGTGTCATCAACCATAACCGAATAGTCCAAAAAAAAGAGCCATATGTCCCTAGATCGTCCATAGACCAGTCCAGAAATATAAACTGAAGTAGAACCATGCTCAACAGTCATCCGAGCATAAATATACAAACCAAAATAAATAATATGTCTCATATACAGTCATCCTCAAAGGTCTGCCACCAAGAGCATCATAAACAAGTATCAACTATACTATAAATACCGAACAACATCATTAAGAGGCTGTAATAAGTGCCGTAAAAATGGTAAGTATGGATATACGCCCAACAAGTATTTGGACCCAGAACCTTCAAGAATCTGCACATAGAACTACTAGTCAAAGTTTAGAAGACCACAAAATACAGTATAAACAAAATGGGTATATTCTCGGAAGTGACGAGCAGCCTCGTCCATCAATTCCTCCTCCCCCCTGATCCGTCGACCCGTGTGATCATTCAGATCCCAAATAGAATTCTGCATCCTTCGAGAGTCCGCAAATTGGTGGAAGAATTTAGTATTCAGATCCCCCGCTTTGAGCCAATAGGCACGGCTCTTCAACCTCCAAGTTTCCTCCTGCAAAAGTAAAATTTTCATTTTTCGGCACTCCATTGTAGAGAGGTTTGAGGTTTCCACGGGACTTAGCCCAGTACCAACAGCTCTCTGCATCAAAGATTCCATTTCCTTTTTAATCTCTACAAGCTCCATACCCATCAATGTTTTTTTGTTTTTTTCCCAAATATAGTATAGTCTTTGATCGCCATGAGTTTCACCGCTGGTTTGTCCATAGCAGATCTCTCGCCCGAAACATCCAACTGCAGCCACTTAGCTCTCACCCCTGCTGTGTATTCCCCATCCGAGAGCCACGTGGAATTGAATTTGAAAGGGAAGGACTTGTGAAAGGGCTCCTCATCAAATTGCAGAATTATAGGGAGATGGTCACTGATTTTAATTTGTTGTATCCATGACCTATAGTTCTGAAAGCAATCCAGAAGAGATTTTGATATTAGGAATCGGTCAATGCGTTTCTGCACCAGATATTCCTCCTTCCTTCCATTTGACCATGTTGGAGCCATAGGTCTCGGAGCCACATCAACCAATGAGTATTTCAGAAATAAATTACTGAAGGAGGAACCCAGGGGATCCCTCCTAGCCAGGTCGCCCCAAACCTCCTCATCCCCCCAAGTGAAATTTAAGTCCCCAGCAATGATTAGGTTCTCCAGATCCAGCAGATGTTCAGAGACAGCCAAGTCCCAGAAAGCCGCCCGATTACAATAAGGCCCATAGCAATTGATAATATTAATGCTTTTTTCCGATCCCCTAATGTTCCTAGACAACAAAATTCCCAGTGATATGTTGGATGGAAAGAGCCTTAAAACTAACGGGTTCCAAGCTGCAAGGAGTCCACCAGAGAGACCTACAGCATCCACCGTGCAAACCATCCATCCCGGCTTAACTTTGTTAAAAAAAGAGCGTGCCTTTTCCCCATATACCATAGTTTCCTGAAGTAAAACCAAATCTGGTTTGATAATATGTAGTACTCGCTTGAGGGCCAATTATTTGGTTAGGCCCCCCACACCCCGGATATTCAGAGAGAAAAATATCATTTTTGAACCCTCGCAAGGGCTTTCATTCCTCTAAGAGCCCGAGTATCAGAAGTGTTGGGGGAATCCACCTTGCACCGGCCATCCTCTATCCCCCCCAGAGTGACCTTCTTGTTTTTCCTGGCACTTCTCGTTTTCAAAGGGGAGAAATCCTGAGCAAGTCCACCCCTAAGTGCCCCCTTTTGAACACAAATGTCTCCAGTTGTTTCAAGTGGAAGAGCAGAAATATTATCTTTGTTATCGTCAACCAGGACAGTGTCCTTCATAACCAATAAGCCCTCCAAATCCCCACCAGCTGTCTCATTAATGTCCACCACCCTATTTCTGTAAAAAGTAGGTAAGGGTGTCTTCTTCACCATATCTGAATATGGTGGAATGTGCAAAGCTTTCCCAACAGGATCCGTAAATGTATCTGGACCCACATTGAGACAAACCGACCCCGGCACCTTCTCAGGAATCAATCCACTTGTCCCCATCCCCCCTCCCACAGGGCCAATATCAAATTTACCAGGAACCAACTCAACTTCACCTCGTATATCAGCCAGAACAAGGAAAGGTAGCTCAGAATCAGTGGAAACAATAACCGTCGGGGCCACAGAAGTAGGAGGACCGGGAGAGACAGAGATAACCGGAGAGGATTCTACAGGACAGAGGTTGGTCACTCTCGAAAATAGTTCATTCTCAGATACAGGGTCATCATTCTCAGAAATTTCATTTGATGTGTGTTCATTCCCGGAATAAACTGTAGTCATGTTATGTCTACGGCTCATATAATTTCCATTATTACCATTGTTTAAATCCAAAGCATTAATAAAAGAAATATCCAGCTCATTTAATGAATGAAATAAGTTAGGATCCTGAGATTCCAACTTACGGAACAAGGACGAATCTGGCGCAGTAGGGTTGAAGACCCTATTGGAGAAGCCATCAAGTGAACCCGTCGCGTCCATCTCAATGTCGCTACCATTGTCCGAAGACCAGAAAGGACCCCCATCTTTAAGGCGCCCAGACGAATCCGGAGCCCTACATTGCCGCCACAAATGCCCCACCTCTTTGCAGTTCGAACAACGGAAAGGTATGCCCCAGTAGTCAATGATCTGTGTAAGCTTGCGGCCGCGCCAGTTAATGTGGAGCACATCAATAAGTCCAAGAGAGATATCAACCTCAACCAGAACTCTTCCCATACGCCGGTCAAATCTGTTAAGATGTTCCTCATCTACATGGAGAAACCGCCCAAGACGATTTCCAATGGCTTCAAAAGCCCCGCGATTCCACAGTGCCAGTGGGAGTCCTGGCAAAAGTACCCACAGATGTCGAAGACGGACCGAGGCAGATTTCGGGTCGAAATCTGTCTGCCATTTCTGCAGCATCAAGCTCCCCGCACCATAGAGCCAAAGACCATCCAGAATGAGAGCAGAGTGTGCCTCTTGCTCGAACTTAAAGCCATACCACCCACACGTCAAAGCAAAGATATGAAGTGTATATTTCAGAATGGGCGTCCATTTCTCCTCCACCCATTTGACAATATCCCTGCGATTCATAGCATGATACGAAAACTTCCCTACCAACACAGTCATGTTAAACTCCACAATCTCTTCTAGCCCGATATCCCTGGCAACCGTCAGCCAAGCCTCCCCAGGCCTGCTGAAATATTTGTCGTTCTGCCTACGAGCCGCACGGGATGACGACCCTATTCGTTCACCAACGCCTCGACCAGGAAGACCCCTAGCACTGCCTACTGAAGGGTCCGAACCCGTGGCATCTGCATTTGTCTTTCCCACAGACAGATGTCCCTTCTGAGACTTGGCATGAGGCGCCACCTGTCGGCAAGTCGTGTTTAAAGCCCGTTTCCCCTTCAATTGATTTTTGAAAAAAGAGTCCGGTTTGAACAGCCCAGCTTCCTCAATCATGGAGTCAGACACGTTCAGGTTATTATCCACCGGGATAATGGTATCCAGCATGTTCTCCCCCATACCGGCAGCCAAACAATCAATGCCCAGATATCACGGGTTCAAAACCCCTGTTGGCAAACCCCTGACGGAAATGTTAAACAATGACTAAATCCACAGGTTCAAAACCCCTGTCGGCAAACCCCTGACGAAAGTAATAAACAATGACTATATCCCCGAGTCACAGCAAAGACCCCCGGCAAAGGGCGCCTATCAAGCCCAAATAACGGCCAGCAGAAATACAAACGGCCAGGGATTCGGTGGTCCACACCCTGGTATAACAGCGAAGTATATATTCCAATGGCCACAACAATTAACAGCTAACCCACGGGTGTCGACAGAGTCAAACTCACGGCATTAAAATGGAAACAGTTTTAAGTCCTAAACATCCATCATATTATAATAACATGACAGCAAAGACAGTGGTCCTCACACCACAACCAAATCACACCCGAAAGAATATAAACCAGTGAACAGTTTGTATGATTTACCCGCCGAAACTGTGGAAAGAGACCCCAGTTAGCGTGAAGAATCCAGCGGCTCCCATTTTAGAGATATGTAACGGCTACCAGCATATAGACCAGATGGCGACGGGGCGGTTCCACAATCCTTGCCTACAAAAACCCTGCTCAAACCCTATCCTCACCTGCCTCATTTTAATGCCCTATTTTTTCACATTACAAAGTCAAAGGGGAAAACAACTTTAGTCTTGGCTTTGGCTGGCAAGCTGGATTCATAATTCCACGGCAGGGGACTTGTTGCTATGCAATCCTTTCTGTTTTTTGTTTTATATATCAGCGTGGGAGAAATGGTTATCATATGAAATTCGATTTAAATTTGGTCCAAAATTTTAAATCGATGTAACTTATATAATAGAGCACTTATGTTGTTCAAATAATATTGTATTTCCAAATCCATCCCCAAAAAATTGAAATCGCAATTAAAAATTTTACTTTTAAATCTGTCAGATTCAGACGAGACAACAGGCGGCCGGTTTCAATTCCCTGTATCAAACGCCAAACCCAACCTAAACACATGTGACAGGCCAGGCCATAAAGTTAGCGCCTTGATTTTCCCACTTTGGTATTGAAAATTATAATTAGAAATTTGTATGGATGATTGATTGATTTATGAGGTACGTTTCAAGTTACAGAAGGGATAGTATTGACTTGAGTCAATAAAATCGACGACTTTATAAATGCATTTTGTCGTGTGTAGGACAAAGACACTTCGAGACATCATTGAGAAGACCAGTTAAGATCTTTTCAGATAAGAGAAAGGATGAGAATAATTTTTTAAGTTAGTATGTAAATTATTATATTCTATTATACTAAATTAAAAAATATTGTTAAATATGTTTTATTTTAAAATATTTATAATTTTGTTGAGTTAAAACTCATGAAGGAAAGATAATATTATTAAAGATATTTTGAAATTAAGATATAATGCGGAACTATGTAATTTAAGTTTTATGGAATTAAACTATGTTAAAGTTTATGAAACTTAAAATACTCTCGCTTGTACACTTAAAATTAAATTATTTGTTTGGCTTGTTTATTTGGGATAAGTTCTTCACAAGAGGAGGTTTTACGTTTAGTGCATGTTCTCTCTATAAAAAATCTGAAGAGTCCATTTATCACATATTTATTCGCTGTGAGTTCTCCTATGCAGATTGGGCAAGGAAAAGTTAAGGGAACTACTAAACATAACTAGGAATTGGATTTCATAATCTTTAATAACAAGTTTCAACTTGTGGAGAGCTACCATTTTTTTTCGCAAGTATTTGCCTGGGTTTGTGTCGTGGAATATACGGATTCACGGGAATAAGGTGTTTTTTGAAGGTACAGTTTCAAATTACAAAAATGCGTTGTTCTCCATTATTGGGTCATATAAAAAATGGAAAGGGGCTCCTAAGCCTTAGAAGATTTGTTCCCTTATCCCCCCAGTATTTGCTCAGAATCCTCCTTCAAGATTCTTCGATGGTGCTTTCCACAAGGGTGAGGATTTAGGTGGAGTTGATGGTACTTTGCATGTTGATAAGAGACACATTCTCAGATTCTGGATGGGATGTCGCAACCGTTCGAACACTATAGTAGAATTATTAGCTCTATGGGATTTTTTGTACATTGCACATGACATGAATATTCATTCTTTGTAGTTAACAGTAGACTCCAAAGTGATAATTGATAGGGAAAATAAAAAATGCAGGTTCCAAGTTGCCCTTTTGGATTGGTGGATACTCTAGATACATGCTTTACATGAGACAATTATTAACATTTCCCATAGGGAAACTGATATTTTGTCAAGGAAGGATCTCTCTCGTCCAAGGGGTATATTATACATTGAAGAGACTTTCCATGGATCAAATACAGTATTTTCTTATTTTTAGTTGTTCTGAGTAATTTTTGACACAATTATGCAATTTTGCTAGTACAGTTTGTTTTTTTGAGATAGATGGAGATATAGTGGCATGACCACTCACAGATATCTCTAAGTATTTTGTTCATTATGATTATCTCTACTCTACTGTTGAGTTTTTTGGTTATTACGTGTACACATAACAGTTTGGAACAATATGTATTTTTTTTGTATGCTTCAAATCATATTATGAATAACAAGTATATTTTTTTTGCTAGCTGTGAAAAAAAAACCAAATAATTTTTAAAAATGTTTTTTTAATCAAATAATCTTATTTATTCTTATTTATACTATTAAGGAAAAAGCATACAATAATGTAATACAAAAGTTTTTGATGTATCATAACCTATTATAAAAAACATATGAAATATTTTGATTGTGTAATAAAATGGTATAGCAAAAAATGTATTAGAAAACACATTACAAGAGGATATAATAAATTATTGCAAAATAAAATGGAATAGCAAGAAAATACTAGGAAAAGCATTAGAGGAAGATACAATAAGGTATTACAAACTAAATAGCTATGAGTAAAGTTGAGCAACTCTTGTTTTATTTTTGTTTTTACTTTTAATTTTGGTTTTTCCTTATCTTGTGAGTAGGGGTGATGTCTTCTTTCTTAGAATGTTATAATGTTGGAAACATTAAATGTTGGGGAGAGCTTATGCATTTTTAGTTCAATATTTTTAGGTGATGTATTTTTTAAGAAACTAAGAATTTTTCCATCATTTCTAAAATGACGAAGCTACAGGCTAAGTTCTAAGCGAACTTTTCTCTTGTTCCGAACCAGGTATTCCATTGATCAATCAATGGAAGTTTTCTTTTCTCATCTATTGGTAACATGGCATGGCTTCATATGCCCATACAATACCAACATGGCTCAAAAGTGTCTTATGTTGTCAACAAGGGGTAACTACTTATCTTCTCCTTCCTCTCGACTATGGAAGAAGTTTTCCTTTTAAGGGTGCAAGGGAATTTTGATTATCATAGAGAAACAAATTTAAAGGGAGAGGATAGGAGCTGTCGACCCCAAGGGAGAGGCCTATTTCAGTAAATATAAAATCCATTTTATTGGTCTAATTTCCCCTATTGTCTCCAAAAAGAAGCAATTTATTTAATCAAAAACATTGAATGAGGTAGTTTTGTAAGAACTGGTCTACCTGAACCAAGTGTCTGTGCCAAATCTGAGGCAAAAGATCAATAATTAAAGGAATAAAGGAAGGAATGGAAGGAATGGATGGTCTTCGCGGGGAAATCAGGGGGCAGTTGGATATGGCTGGGTCTGTAGAGATGCGGATGGGGTTATTCTTCACGTCTTCTTTGGCTATCTTGGCCATGATACGAATAAATATGTAGAGCTCGATGGCCTCATCCATGGTCTTCAACTGATTATTCATGGTGGTCTGTTTCCGGAAACCATTAAGGGAGACTCGAGAATCATCATCTACATGGCCAAAGGGCTGGCGCAGGGAAAGCTGACTGAACAAGGGACTTCCAGTTGGAGGCTCTCCCATCGCCTAGATATCCTATGATGTCTTGTCCGTTCCAACAGTCAGCTGTCCTTTCACCACGTCAAACGTGAAGCTAACAAAGTGGCAAACTATCTGGTGAATTTGGGTGTTGAGGGGTGAGGTGGCCATACTTCCGGTCTCATGACGGATCTTTGGAACACTGCTTGGGCTCCCAAGTGCTTACAGGTGGCAGCAGAGGATTTTGGCAGAAGCCACATGGTGGAGAGTATGCTACACCTATCCCAAGGAAGTGACAGGCGTAATGCGATGGTCACTCTGATGACGCACTAATGATGTGGTCATTTAGATCGAGACTTGATAAGTCCCACAGGTTGGTTATTATGGGAAGGGAGGTGCAGCACGATTTTCGGTTTTTCGCAATCCAGGTGAAGGATTTGTACAGGATTCAATCTTTTATCATTATGGACACTATAATTCTCTGTAATGGTGAAGGTACGTTCCAGGGTCGGCTCGGATCTTTAGGGGACTTGGCCATTTATGGCCCGATTGGCATCATCATGTATAGGCGGCCTTTATATGGTGGCTCATCTCTGCTAAGGATTATTTCTTACTCCGAGGGTGGCAATACTTGTCTCTGTGCCTTCATTGTTTGTCTTTTCAAATTTCCTTACAAGGTGTGGTTAGCGCATACATGATCACCTGATTTCAGTCTGTCCTCTATGTTAAGTGTTACTATGGCTCCTAATCATGAAACTGGTGCCTCCTCGAGGTTGGACGTTGTTCGCACAACTTTGAAAGGTATTGAGAAGATTATTGTTAAGGGGAGGGGCTCTGGTAGGGTCACAAGGACCCAAATCCAAGTGCAATCTACTGCATCCTTCTTCCGTGAGTGTCTCCCTAATCCCATCAGGGACGATATTGAGAGTATTAAGAAGAAACTATGGAACGATGTCCATGCCCTTCCTAGGTGGAGGAGTGGGTCACTGACCCAGGTACTACTGCTGGGCATGCCTCAGCCTATGATAGAATGGTGATGACGTACTAGGTCACTAAGAACCTGCTTGCTCATGTTTTGATGGAGGGTAATGCGAAGCGACAAGGCGGTGAAGAATCGGTTAAAACCTGGAAAGCTCACAATGCAGATAACCAGCTTATGCACTGTAAAATTGATGCTATTGCAAAGACGATGGGCCTTTCGTTCTCATACCCGGGCTTGGACGCTCAAGGAAATTGGGTATCAAGTAGCACATCTCTAAAGGATGGTTCTCCCCGACCTACAACTGCTATTATTCAAGTTGACACTCTCCCTCTGAAGAAAGTAGTGGATTTGAAGATGCCTGAGAAAGTTGCTGCTGAACCTTCTGCTCTGCCTCTGAAAGGTCTGGGGATTTAGCTTAGTCTTTTTTTTCAATTTTTGGGGTCTTTTGTTTGTAAGTTTGATATATGGGTAATTGGTTAGACCCGATGTTATTTTTTAGATGGATGAGTGGAATGGCTTTGATCTCTGGTAACTTGTGGGTGCATATTGAGGAGGTCCGGCTTCATGGACGCTCGCTTTGCATTTTTGTAGTTATGTGTCTATACTGGTCTATGGTTTTGGGGGGATGGTCTGATAACTCTGCTTCGCTGTAAGCACGCTATGTATTTCTTGTATCTCTTGAATCAACAGTAATATAAAGCTTTTTTTATTTACAAAAAAAAAACAAATCCGATAAAGCCACAATTCGAAAGGGTCAATTTTTTGTTTAGTTATAATGAAAGTTCAATTTGAATTTAATGACATATTACCATGATGCACTATGAATATCCATCCATGTAACCTTGATTTCAACAGAGTTGAATACATATTAGTAGTTGAAGTTGTAAAACATACTTTTTTACTCTGTATCTTTTATGCTTTGTTTGTATTTATGAGTTTGTAAACTCTTATTTAATTTGAAGTGATCTTGAAATAGCACATGATAAATTATTTGTGTGTAGATGTGTTAAATCAGTTCAATTGTTGAAACAGAGTATTAGTCAAAGTTTATGAATGCAGGGGTCATCAAAATAGTGCTGAAATTACTTGATGTTACTTATTTCCTGTATAGTACAGTTTGTTGTTACTCCATGCCTATAACTTGCAGTTTGTTGTTACTCCTACGTAATTGGTATTTTATTGTTGAAGCCAGTCCTGTAGGTGACAGTTTTGAATTGTAGTGATTGACAAGTGTTGATGTGACTGAGAGAAACACTCCCCTCCCTTTCCCCATTGCCTTCTGATGGCAAGTGTTATCTTAAAGTTACTATATCTTCTGATTGAAAAGATTGTAATAATCAAGACTCATACAATTTTAGTCGAGTGTTGTCAATTAGAGACAATGTATATCTGTATGCAAGGGATTCAGTTTCTACATTTGTATCTACTGCATTTACGTTCGAGTTAAGTGATATGAAGAGTACAGTGGGATATACATCTAAGTCTAACAATTTGGGTATGTCACGAGGCATGTTATATTCAAAGAATATTGTTTCTTTCTCTTAGCAAGCCAGGGAAGACATGATGTGTTCAAAGGATATTATGGACGTGCAATTAGAATTGAATCTTCAACAAATTTTGATTGAAAGCACATTGTCTGCAACTCCAGGGATGGGAAAACAAATTCTAATTAAATGCATGGGATAGAAATAGAAATGATTACATTAATAAACACTTCCTTTATAAGACAAACTAGCAAGCCTATTATTTTCAATGCACTTGAAACACTATCTCCATGGAGTTCCTCAAAGCAATCATCTTTAGATACTCTGCTTAGTGAGTGTTTGAGTACATTGTCATAAATCACTTCTTGCAATAACCTTAGTGATTTATCACTTACTGGAATAACCTTAACGCAAAAAGTGATAAATCATATTTATATAAAAAGTGATCAATCATCTTTATACAATGAGATTAGATTTTTTTTCAAAATTTCAATTCATTAACCTTTCAAATTTTCAAGTGATTAAGGAGTCAAATTTTCAATTTGTCAAGCACGGACATTGCCATTTTATGGTTCTGGTTAGTTATATCGTTTAATTATTAAATATTTATACCTCTGTCATAAAAAAATCATCCTCATAAGTAAAATTTACAGCTAGCATCAACACCATTGTGATACATGATGATAACCCCAATAGGTGCACCGTGCAAATCAAGCACTTTTAGGTACTAGTGTTGATTTTCGTTGTCGGTAGAACTATTTTAACGCATGGCATACAGTTTACAAAAATAAGCATATGATTTGTTGGTACTGAGTGACACCCAGCGACAATACTACGGCATGAGATATTTCCCAAAGAACCAGTGCAGAGAAAAAGAGTCTACACAAATGGTTCTTGAGTTGAACCATCAGTGTTTTGCGTTGTTGTAGGGGATTTGGGCATCCCTTGGACAGGGGTTCCCAAACAGAGCAGAGAGCTCGCTGTGACTCCAGCCAGGACTGCAGTGAAATTGGGATCTGCCATGGAAGCCACAGAATCCTGTATGGTTGATAGGTGATCCACTGCCTGGCCCATATTGTTAGGCAATGGACTCGACTGATGATAGCTGCCTGCCGCTAAATGTGGAGGCTGCAACTGTAATCCTGAATTTGGCCGGTTGTCTGTGAAATCGAGAGTGATTGTGGGAAACGAGGTCGAGGTCGATATTGCGGCAATATTGAAGGGTATAAAGTCGTTGTCTGTAACGAGTTTTTCTGCATTCATCCCCTCACCAATAAGTAGGTTGGGCGAACCAGCCTGCATAGAAGCCATAGGAAGAGGATTTAGAGAATGAGTATGTTCGCCTTTGTAGGTTGTTATTACAATGGTCGGATCCTCGGCGCATCTCTGAACCTGCGCAAAATCCGCCATGATTTAAAAATATTTATATTAGCGGGCGGCGTGGCATGTATTTCATAGTCAATGAGACTACCAGTAGCAAATTTCTTTTGAGAAAAGGACGAGGTCTAACCTGTTTTTTAACTGGGCAACCGGGTGCCCAAGCACATTTGTAATAAGCTCTTGGAAGTGAATTGCTTTTCATCATCTTTTGCCCATATTTTCGCCACTGGCAGCCATCGCCTCTCTGATTATAATAGATCAGATCAGTTTCTTTATATGCAGTGCTGATAATGAGCTTTACAACTGCTTCATACACAGCGTTCTAGCATACAAACATGGAAATCATACACTCTAAACTTATCCCTGAAAAACTTCTAAATCCTACTAGTCAACCAATTTAAACCCAAGTTTAAATGCCAAGCTCGTGATGCATATCATATTCACTGGGCTTTAGATGGGTCTGCGGTCGTTCACATAAATTCTACAAAACAGAATTTGATTATTACCACGCCTGCCTCAGAACTTGTCCGCGTGGAAATGATTCTCTGGAGTGCGGCCGCCGATCCACAGCTCAGCGAGTGGTGCTTCTGGTTCAGCGACTTCTTATGACAGCAGGGGCTATCATCGACAGACGAATTGATTCGATCCTCAATTTGTGCCGACTCCAAGTAATTCATTGTCCTCTTCTTTGAACACAGCTCCTCATCGTCCATAAATTTGGCATTCTTCTTCTCCCTTTTCCATCCTTGTTCATGGCAATCCCAATACTGATATTGGGGGTCAACCGCACCGCTGGAGTACCTTGCATGTAATACATCATTGCCTTCATGATCTGGATTGAATATCTACAAAATCAAAAGGCAAACAAAACTAAGAAATTTGGAAACGCGTGAACCCTAATTAGTTTCCCAAAACAATATAATATACCTGGTTTCCATCGACGTCCTTTGGCTGTTCAAGCAGAGACATGATATGCTTCTGCAAGTTGTTATATTTACGACTCATGTGCTTCAACGTAGACTTGAGCGTCTGATTCTCTTCGTGTATGAGATTGATCTCCGCCACAAGCATATTGATCTGCACAAATTGATTACAAACCATGAAATCTGTAAGAAACAACAGGATTAAACAAAGAAATGAGGCCATATGTGAAAACTCCCTCAAAACACCTTTTTCTTGTGACCTTCCATCTCCTCCATGTCCAACGAAATCTTTACTGCCTGCCTCTGAAGTCTTGTGACCTATTGCTAATTAGCCTTTTCTATTCTTGCAACCTAAACTAGGCCAGATTCCGTGGCGGTCACTAAAAACGCAAGTGACGGGTCACATCGATCCAATTAGCCTACAAGGCAAGATTCAACAGTGTGGGAGAAATGGTTATCATATGGAATTCAATTTAAATTTGGTCCAAAATTTTCAATCGATGTAAAATATATAATCTGCGAGCACTTACATTGTTCAAATATATTGTATCTCCAAATCCATGCCAGCAAATTGAGGTCGCAATTAAAAAATTTACAATTTTAAAGTTATCTGTCAGATTCAGACGAGACAGCAGGCGGTTTCAATTTCCTGTATCAAACGCGAAACCCAGACCAAACGCATGTGACAGTCCACGTCGAGCCATAAGGTTGGCGCCTTGATTTTCCTGCTTTGAATTTGAAAATTATCTTTAGAAATTTCTATGGATGATTGATTGATTTATGTAGGTTTCAAGTTGAAGAAGTAGTAGTATTGAGTTGAATTAAGATCTTTCTACTACACGTGATATGAGAAAGTATATCAGTATAGATTCATCTAAAAGGGGTATTGACTTGAATTAAGATCTTTTTATAGGTGATATGAGAAAGTATATCAGTATAGATTCATCTAAAAGGGATCTATCAAGAATGAAAGGATCAAATCTTTCATAGGTGTAAACTCCTTTTTAGAATGGAAATGTTAAGGAAATGTGTAATGCAATGTTTATGATTTTAATTTATCTAATTTGTGTAGGTTCTAAATATTTTAAATTTAATTTGAGTTGACATGTTACTTTTTATAATATTTTATTATTTTTTATAAATGACACTTTTCAATTATATGATGAGCACTGAAGGAGTTACACATCTCCTCCGCACTTGGTATCGAAATATTTATATTTTATTATAATAAATTGAAAATTATTATCAAATAAGTTTTATTTTAAAAAAATTATAATTTTAATGAGTTAAAAGTTATAAAAGAAAGATAATATTATTAAAGATATTTTGAAATTGAAATGTAATGTAGATTTATTTACAAATATATACTTTAAGTTTATAGTTTAAATTTATAGAATTAAACTATTTGAAATGAAGCCCAAAATACTTTAAAAATATTTTAAATTAAGCTATTTTTTATATTCATTTTATTTAGATCATTGATGAAAAACCATACATTAGTGTAATACAAAAGTTTAGAATGGATCATAACGTATTTAAAATATATATATTTTAGATTATGAAATACCTTGATTATGTAATATATTAGTTATATGCTAAATTTTAATAAGTATTGATAGGGATCTAATTTTTTGAGGTATAAATTTGTTTTACCTTAAATTTTTTACACATTAAAAAAAATTAGACATCATTTGCATTTTATTTATTTTTTTATGGGAACGACATGTTAAATAACATTACACAACATTGAGCTTTACAACATCTCCCCCCATACTAGACTCTAAAGCACATCCTAGATTGAGAAATACCTTGATTGTGTGATAAAATGGAATAGCTTACTGCAAACTAAATACATATGAGAAAGGTTGATCACCTCTTGAGATCATGAAACCCACCGTAAGGAGGAGAAGAGATCTGGAAGGGCTCGGGTTTCACTTCGGCTGAGGAGGGAGCCGTTGGAGCTTGGATGGCCACCTGAGGCCACATGACCTCCATAAAATTTAGAAGAGGAATATTGTAAAGTGTCGCTACATCCATCCACCAGTCTACCACAACCTACACCCTCCAGGCCAAGTATTTCACTCCAGTTTGTGTATCATCACCATAATTTTGCATGTCATTTATGATGTCAAGAAGCATCTCTCTCATGGAGACCACCTCCCTTTCAATCATTGTTCCATTTGTCTTGCTACCATGCACCCGGTGAAAGCTACCTCGGTGGTTGGAAGCACGAAGGGGCTCTCGCCCAATGGATGCACTATCCCTTCCAAAATACCAACAATACTCAAACTGAAAACCAAAACTCTCAAGTTTGTAATCGCTCTTAGTAACTCTGTTCATATGTTATGAATGCGGCCCAATTCTTGGTTTTGAGGTCGATGGATGATATTTCACCATAATGATGCTGAGGCTAAGCATCATGAGACCTCGGTGGCCATGTTCTCTCATGCGATGGAGAAGCAAATTGAATGTCCTTCTACTTCGAGCCTTGGGCTTGAGATACTCCTAAACACATCACAGTTATGTCGATCAAACCTAGCATGAAATCACCCCATCTAGAAAAATAATATATATATATAGATAATAACATAAAATTATCAAAATAATGAAATAACTTAAAGATATCAAAATAGACAAGTCCACGACATCACACTTTCATAATAATGATCGAAATTGAAAGTTGGGCATGAAGTCACCACATCTAGAAAAATAATATATATATATATATATAAAGATGATAACATAAAATTATCAAAATAATGAAATAACATAAAGATATCAAAATAGACCAGTCCACGACATCACACTTTCATAATAATGGTCGAAATTGAAAGTTGGAGAGCTTAATATTTAAGTCACTTTAATTTGAGGGTTGCATTCCCATGAACTTTAGTAATGAAAAGAAAAATTAACTCAATGTATTGAGGTATTGAAAAGATTAATACTATTATACTATATCAAATGGAATATTACATGCATGAACTTAACATGTTTAACCTATATGGATGCTTTAAAATAAGTAAAAGAAATGAAAAAAAGTGTTTTTTTTTTTATCAGCAGAAAAAAAGCGTACTATTGCTATTCATAGGAATCAAATAGTACAATGATAGTTCTGGTTCTTTTCAAAGAGACCAAATGCTTATAGCTATGGCAAAAAATCAGCCTATACAAATATACTCAAAAGGATCCATCTATCCCCATCTTCTACCCAACTACTTAAAAAGCTTCATCCAAAAAGATATTGAAATAGAAGATATACAAAAATTAATCAAAAAAGTTAAAAGCACCCATGTCCTAGATGTTTTCAACTTGCTCTTCTTCCCAAATAAGATATCCTTCATCACCATCAAGGGCTTGCTTGGACAACTTATCAGCATGTGAGTTGTGTTCCCGATATATGTGCTCAAATGAGATAACCTGATGAGAAGAAATTTCCTTTTTGATGCACATACACCAATATCTGAGTGCAGTAATTTTCAAATTATATTCACCAGCATCCCATTTGATTGTTACTCGAGAATCTCCAAACACTTTAAGATTCACCAAACCAAAAATATTTTCCACCCTCAAAACACACCAAAGAGCCATAAGCTTCACCTTCATATTGGTCCCAATACCACAATTTAGACACACTGTATAATAATGATCTTCATTTAATACAACAACTCCTCTAGCCGCACAAATGCCACATTGAGCAGCTCCATCAAAAAAAAGGATAGGTTGACAAATATTATAAGCAAAATGACTGATCCTATCATTTGGCCGCCTTACCTTATCTTCTCTATAAAGCTTAAACAACTTCACAACTGTCAATCCACTAATTTAGAAGTCGGGTCTTTTATCTTGGAAAATAGCACAATTCCTATCATGCCAGATTACCCAAGCAATAAAAATAGGCAATAGAAATACACCTTTAGACATTCTAAACCAGTTAAGCATGCAATATCCAAAATCACCAACTGCCCACTGTGAATTAAAATTTAACTTAGACAAGCAGACATTCCACACACTGGTTGTAAAACTGCACTCAACAAATAAATGATTTGTGGTTTCAGCCTCCTTTTCACAGAGACTGCATCTATTCGGACCGATCCAACCCCTCTTAATCAAGTTATCCCACATTTTGAGTCTATCTAAAAAAGCATACCAGAAAAGCATTTAATCTTTAGGGGAAATTTCCACTTCCAAAGTCTCTTATACCACCAATGCTATGGGAAGACATACTTATCTTGGATGATTTTGAAATATGCAGATTTCGCAGTCACACAACCTGTGTTAGGATTCCCGCTCCAAATAATTCGATCTCTATCCCCATTCAATTTACAACCAGAAGATTTTAGCGCTCTGACATACATATCCCATTCTTGTTCAACTGATTTCGAAAGACCCAGATCTGCTGAACCATACCAATAACCGGAGTTATTCCTCAACCTGCCTCTATTATGAATGTTGTCCAAAGAAGTTAAACCAAAATTCTTCAGTATACCCAACATCCTATCTGAAAGAGCATAGGAATCATCCATTCCTAGTATTGGATCGATGCCAACCATAATCTCTTTACCAGATCCAACCTGCCAACTGATATCTTTAGCAATCCAATCATAAACCTTCAGGAAACCCCGCCAAATGGGTGATATTCTCCAGCCAACCTTTCTCGGATTTCTGAGCCATGAGATCACATCATTTTTAAGATATTTAACCTACAAAATTTTAAACCAAAGGGTGTTCCCAAAAATACCCCTCCATGTACTCTTGAGTCTTAACACCGCACTAAAGATATTCAAATCTTTGATGCCCCAACCACCAAATTTTTCAGGCCGAGACACCATATCCCAACCCACCATAACTATCTTGGTCTGATCAGTGAGCTACCAGTCCAAAGAAAATTAAAAAAAAAAATTTCTCAAGGCATTGATAATAAACGAAGGAACTTCAAGCGGAGAAAACCAATAGACTGGGATGCCTGAAAGAACAACTTTTACCAAAGTAAGTTTACGTCCAATAGAGAGAAGACCAAAGGACCAATGGGATATTTTGTTCTCAACCTTACACAGGAGCCATCTCCAATCCTTGATAAGATAGTTGTTTGGTTTTAAATCAAACCCCGGGTACTTAAAACCATCATCCAAACCATAGCATTTAGATGGCAAGAAATCTTCGATCTCTTTAATCCTTTGCTCATTGACTTCATAATGATAAAGATAGGATTTCGAAGAGCTAACCCTCATACCAGAAGCACTGCAAAAAGTCTTAGTAATGTCACTATAAACTCTCCATTCAGCTACAGAATCCAAGCCCGCCATCAACGCATCATCGACAAATAGAATATGTGTTAAAGAACAATATTTTTCCATCTTAATACCCTTTATCAAATGAGAGTTCTTTGCTTGATTGGCCAATCTGCTGAAGCCATCAATAACTAACAGGAAGAGTAAAGGGGAGAGAGGGAATCCCCGACGAATCCCTCGGGAACATTGAAAAAGAGAAGAAGGAGCTCCATTCACTAGCACAACAATGTTCATGGACGAGACACTTGCCATAATCCAGTTAATCACCAGAGGAGATAGACCAATTTGTATCAGGATAAGTCTCAAGTAGGTCCAATTCACTTGATCATAAGCTTTTTCCAAATCCATTTTTAAAAGTAAGGCTTTCATCTTCCACGTCTTAGTAGAATGCAACAATTCCTAAGATATCCCTATAGCATCATAGAAAAAATGTTACTATTATGTTGGATTTGGTAAGTGGATTTTAATATATATAGATGTTTATGAAAATATTGATGAATAAGTTATTTTAATAATAATAAATAAATATGTTTAAAGATGATTTTATGTTTATAATTTATTTACATTTAAATTAATTGGTAGTTTAGATAGTTTAATTTATAAAAATTGTGATAAAAGAGAAAGAATGACTAAACAAGATACAATAATATAATATATTTTATAAAGTTTCATATTAAGTATTATTTATGATATTTTCACTTACTAAAATTAAAATAATTTTGATATTTTATTGTTACTATTTGACATTTTATAAAGTTTTATAATAAGTATTATTTATGACATTTTTCCTACCTAAAATTAAAATGATTTGATATTTTCATTTTTATTATTTTTAGATATAAAAATAATATATTAAATGTTTAGTTTTATTTTCTTTATTTATTTGGTATTCCTTATTAGTCATATAAACTATAAACATCATATATAAATAGATACAATATGTACAAATATTAAATTAGTTAAGAGAGATATAAAAAAAACAGATACAAGTCATAATCGAAAAAATACAAATGGTAAAAGAAGCCATTATGGCCTAAGATTCTAGCATGACATATTAAATCAATGGAATTGGTAATAGGTATAAGATTTCTAGCATTGACTTATGATGATGATATGTGTCTTGTAAAGAGGTATCTTCTTTGTTGAACGAATGATTTTTTTTAATGAAAACAATCAACTTTAATTTTAATCTTCGTATCAAATAATAAATTATAATGAGTTATATTTAAAGAAAATAATACTTCCTTGAATCTTATAGTTCCGTGGTAAGAAATATGGAATGTTATTCTAGTTCTAGTTCATTTTTCGCTATGTATAAATATAACAATTTCAAGGAGTGCAGTGGAATGCGGTGTTGTAAGATTTCATGTAGAGTTATGAGATAATATGCACAGTTTATGTAAGGAAAATCTCAACCCAAACAAAACTCTAATATATGTAAAGATACTAGTACCCTCTTCCTCAATTTGAAAGTGATATAGAGAGGAGTGTTTTTCATGGAGAGACACATGGCTAAAGAGAAAGAGGTGTGATAGCTCAATAAAAGAGAAGGAAGTTGATTAAGCAAATAGAAAAGGTAGCTAGTTCATTTGGTATTTAAATACAGATAATTTCCTTATTGACATAGTTAGAGATGATCAAACTTTTAACCTATTGGCATGGTCGAGTACATTGATAATTTGTATTTCTTATTAAGTTGTGTCTAATACAAATATGTAGATTTTATTCTTCTAACAAACCTTCTCTCTCCTTTATTTCATTTTTAGTCTTATTATTTATTATTTGAGTTAACATGATTACATTAATTGGTATCAAAGCCACAAACTATGACTTGTAGAATGAAAAAAGCATCTCCATGATCATCAAGTTATAAAAAGTTGACTAGTCTTCTAGGGTCTTTAAACCTCTACTCCACCATAGTTTGGTGCACTAGGGTTTCAAAACCTCTACCAACATGTCGCTTACCATTAGCTTAAGTTGTTGGACATTTGCTGACCCACCTAACTCTCCAAGAAATTTTTTATGTAACCATTGTTGCACCTAAGATCCAAATCCTCTAGTAAGTAACATGTAACATAGTAGTAATTCATCACTTCCTGGTTATTTCTATAGCCAATTTATTAGCAATAATGTTTCCATCTATAGATATACAATTTATCCATTAAGAAAGAACAAACAAAGTAAGAACACATAACATAAGTCCTCATCACTTCTATAACTCTTGGTTTTAGGGGATAGACATCCTTTCCCCCGATGGTAACCAAAAATAGGTCTCAATCTAGTGCCCAACACTATCCTCGTGATGGACGCATAAAAATAAATCTCTCCAAATAATTTACTAAATAGAGATGTGTTACACCAATATCTAGAAAATCAGTCTCATTTCCTTCAACAGTTAGGCACCACCATGGAAGTTATTACCATGAAATTCTAGATATCTCCATGATCTCCCTTTTCCCAGCTAGATATTAAGATCTACTTTCTCATGTACAATGGAGAAATTAATGGAGATTCCTATATAATTGGATCCAAAGTATGCAAACCTTCATTTCCTCTCATATTGAAATGATCGAAGAAGCTAAGCTCTTGTTATCTAGAATAAACATGAAAAGGTTAACACTCACTTGATGGCAACAAACAAGACATCTAGTTCCTCTATCATCCTAGAGCTACATGATAATTACCTCTTATTAGAGAATCAATTATCCATATAGGATGTGATGTTCTTGGAACATAGTGTACGCTTCTATCATCTAGGTTATTTGGATCAATTATTAGATGAACCCACTAGCTTCACCTTCAACAATATTGTGTCTAGAGAGTTCAAAATTTATAAAATTCTTCTCCAAAATTGTGACTTCAAGTGGATGTCAAATTTATTGATGGTTTATATTACCTCATCTAAAGGTAAATATAATTTTTTTTAAACCACTTCATTAAATCAAACATTCCATTGTGACTTAACTATTGAACATAAGTTTAACCCTAAACCTACTCTTTGGAAAATCCCTCTACAATCACCAAGTCTTTTCAAGAGATCACACTTTCCTTTTTCATGATCCCCTTACCATCCAATGTAGGCCATTGTTCTCATTTCCATAAAAATACCCACCACTCCTTGGATAAATTTGGGGCATTTTTTTCAATTCAAAGTAGCAAAAACTATGTTCAAAGTCCAACAAATTGACCCCCCGTAGTTCAAGAAACTTGAGCTCATCATGACATATAATCCATATAATCCTACAACCATCGATACTAGCTAATTCATTTTATCTAAGCAATATTATGCTTCCTCTCACATTATGTTGTTCAGTGATAACTATTAAATCAGAGCTTGTATGGTTGGCACTGCAATTTTTTATAGCAATGAACCAAAAGAATCAAATATTGCAGATATTGGTGGATTACCTTTTTTGCCTCATCATACCTCACCCTCATCCCTATCATCTTCGTTACATTAAAGATGATGGCCACAAAATGTTAGTCACTAAATGTTGCATTATCACGTTCAATATTAATCTTCTTATCGATATAGTGGAATGTGATGTCACCCAAATTAATTGTTCATATATCATACTAATATGACTCTACCATTATGATCATTTTTCTCAATGTGATGGTTGAATGAACATATATAATTTGATTAAAAACATAAAATAATATTGGTTTCACTCTATTGAGAACACCTACACAACATCTTCCTCTCCTTACCCTAGCAATTTACATCAGCAAGAGCCTTACTATATGTGTAATTTCCACTAACAATCCCAACAATATTCCTTCACCCTTGAAAACAAATCCTAAAAGACATTCTAACATGAACCTCCTTTATCCCATGATCAACTCAACCCACAACAATTTACAGGATCTGAAATTCACATCCTATCATGCCCATACCTTGTGCTTCCCTAGCCATTTCTCCCATCCGCTCACCCCTTATCAAGTTGGTGCCCATTGCTACATTAAGAAAACACAATCATATCAACCAAAAAGTTCTCACATATGTTATTTAAATATGTTATTCATAACATTAGATACTCACCTCACTCCCCACTTTCTCTCCTCAAAATTTCTCAGATCCCCAGCATTTCCATCAATGAGAGGAAATGATGCATATCTCAGAGATAGAACTAATGAGTTTCACTTTGTATATGATTTTTATGGGATTGACATTCCCTTCTACCTCAATGCATCTAAGTTTTTTTCCTTAGTCAACACCCATAGTTTTCCTTTCTAATTTTGCAAACTTATATTCATGTTATGATGTAGTTTAGCCTAGTATTTATGAAATGGATTGATAAATAGTTGGCCATGTAAAGGATAGAGCAACCTAAATCATCCTCACCGCACCCTCATAGCACAATTCTTATTTGCCTCCCTCTTCTCATGGTTTCCCTAATCCACACACATTGTTTAACAATTCCATCCAATAGTTTTTCCCAATAATCTGTCACCTCCTCCTTTAATTATGATTCATCCACCCTCATATGCTCACATGTCTCTCAACAATGAAAGGACAATACAACTTCTTTGCATTTTCTCCCTTTTGGATATTAACAAAAGGCTTTACGACCTTTAGGAAGTGGTGTACAATATACTTGACCATTTCATTAGACACAAGCACTGAGCTCAATGTTCCATGGGATATAATTCATGTTTGGGGACAAGAAATGAATGCATCGTGTGGTTCTCTAATTAAGTGTCTATGCAAATCACCACAAGTTACTATGGATATATCGCATACAATTACAATTCATGGGACACTTTACAATCATTACTTTAACATCCATATATTCATGATATTTGTGCCACCATTTGATGGACTCTAAGTATATCTCTATTGATGGACAAAATTACACAACATAAGGACATGCAAATTGGAAGTCTCTCCTCTTTAGATTTTGTGTGGATACCTAATCACATTCAATCATTAATGTACATAAATATAAGATGAAGCCAATGTATCAACTAAATAGGGGATAAATTAATATGGAGAGGAGTGCTATTCAAGAAGAGAGACACACAACTCAAGAAACGAGGCACCTTGCTCAAGTAGAGATTTGCTTAGCTAGAGGAAAGAGAAAACAATTGCCCAAACAAAACAAAATAAGCAACTAGAATTTAATATATTAAAATAAATATCACCTACACAATTAAATATGGATAATTTTGTATTTTGTATTTAAGTTATATATAATAAAAAATGAAAATATTATCAATTAGGTTTGGCTTTGTTGCTCAAGATTAAGTATTGTTAGCTTGAGGCTACTAAGGATCAATTCTTTCAAATGATATGTTGAGCTTGAAATAAATGAATGACACGTGAACATTTTCATAATTTTAAATGTAAATTTATAAAAATAATATAACTTTATATTTAAATTTATAACTAATTATTATTTTTAATAAATATTCTATAAATTTATTTTAAATAAAAATAAATAAATAAATAAATATTTTATAAATTCATTTTAAATGTAAAATAAAAAACATTATTTATTTTTAATATAACTTGCCACTCACATATATAATTATCTTTGTAAATTATATATATATATATATATAAATTTTTAAATTTTTAACATATAAATTTATTACATATATAATTATCTTTATCTTTACAAATTATATATATATATATATATATATATAAAATTTTATAAAATTTATTTTAAGAAAAACTTCTTATATTTGCAAGATTATATTTACAATTATACTCACTCACGAATTTGAACCAAAGTATCCAAGATCTCCCCGTTAATACAAAACGGATAGATATTACATATTTCAAGATCTTTTAAAATATTTATTACTTGTTTAAAGAAAATATTTTCCATTTAAAATATTAAATGGTAGATTAATATTTCAAATTCAAAATCTTTCACCTATGTTATTCTATATATTGTCTCAATAAGCTAGGGCATGTCCATGATCCAATGATGAGAAAAAGTCATTATTGTGATGGCCGTGACATAAGTTGAATGAGTATATGTGACTTAGTAGAAAAACTCTTTCATTGGAAATTTGAAAAACAAATGATGTGACAAGTGTAACATCCGGAAATGTGGTGCCTCCAAAAGTTATTAAGTTTTTTATTTTATTTGTTTGGACACATAAATATTATGTTTTATGATTTAATATGTATCTTGTTGAATTTAAAGGTGACTTTTTATAGGCTGTGTGGGAAAACCTAGAAAAAGATGGGTCTCCGTCTCTATAGGATTTGATGATCCAAAATAACAACAACATATATTAAATTTTAGTAAATAAATAATTATAGATAGAAAACTGAAAATATACCCCTAGAAACATAATTGAAATGATAGGTGTCACAATTCTAAAACATACTAAATTTAGACTACCTCCTATATAAAAGACTCGTAAAAAAAGAAACGGAAAGTAACACCACCTTTAAGAGGAAAGAGAAAATAGAAATAAGAATGTGCTAGCCACTTGGTATTTGTGCAATAGATGACCAAGATCCAAGTTCATTCTAGTTCATAAATATCTATAGCCATAGAGTAAGAGATCAACTTGAATGTGTTGAGGCAAGAGTACCATCGATGTTATGTTTGTGATAGGAGTATTGCTAGTATTATGTTATGGTGGGAGGAATGTCTATGTGAATAAACCAAGTAAGATTGGTAAAACAAATCCTTGGACAACTAGGTAGTAGAGATATAGGTTCCCTTAGTTGTTGTTATGAGTACTTGGATAGTGTAAGGTGGAACTTGGATGGGTGTATCTACTTGGTATTGAGAATCAAATCTAAAAATGAAACTCAATTATCCCTACCAAGCACTTGATAAGCTAGATCTTAGAGAGACCAAGATCTAGCATAGTGATTGTGTGAAAAAAAAAAAGATGAGGTATTTTTTGCAATCTATGGTTGCGAGGTTTGTAGTGTTCCTAAGAGTTCTTTGCAAAACGAAAATATAAAGACAAAAGCACATATTATTATTGATTTGAATGGCTTTCATGTTTATATATTGAAAATATATTTTATTGAATTTGGGAATTTGTTTGCTACAATAGTTTAAGTGCAAATATATTGTTACTATTCATATAAAGCTTGATTTATTTTTCTTCCATGAAAAGAATATACTATTTATATCTAAGCATTGTATCTAATTTTTCCTAAAAGAAAAGTAGAGGATTTTTACAGAGTTTCCTATAAGTTTATAAACATCGTTTAGATAGAAAAATTGCTTACGAAATGTACATGATTTATAATGTAGTGATTGAATGATAGTAATTCTAATATATCATTGCATCCATCTTCCATTATTATAATCGGTTGAACGGATATGTGAATCATGATGGATTGTAATAGTAAACTGTAAGCTGATAATTGTCGATATACAATATAAATAATAATAACATACTATGATTATAATGAAGTTAAAAACATATTATATATATATTAAATTGTTAAAAAGCTTGTGAATAGGGATCAAGTATTTTTTAACTAAATAAATAAACAATTGTACAAAAATAACCATAAAAAGGCCACAAAGTCTCTCATCAAGTACATTACATTATTCATTGACCAGCTCAATGGCTCTGTAAAACAAGTCAAATTAATATTGCATGCATGATTTTAACTACCATGAGGAAATTGAATTATTATGGTTTAAAATAAATATGGGAAATAAATAACTAGGGCATAGAGGTGCCATCCATCCACACAAGAGGTGCCTCATGGTCGAGCAGACCTTGTCCCTTAAGTCATAATAGTATGAATAGGAAGAAAGTACCATCAGAAGAATGGATGCCCAGATTGAGAACCCATGGGGTCTCGACTCATTTAAAAATTAACTATTTATCAATTCATACACAAAAACACATGTTTCAAGAGGAGTCGTCACCCCAGGAAGCAACCATGCATTCAACTATTTGATAAAATTCATCAAGGAGAAATCAAGCACCAGATTCAAGGTTAAAAGAGAAAGAAATGATAAATCATACTATGTCGGGAATAATTAGTACGTCCTCTATTGATTTGGGAAATCATCCGTGAAAGGACTCCAAGTTCTTCAATCAAGATTTTCTGTAGAGCGAACAAGCTTTGTGTGCATGGAGGAAGTTGGGGAGGCCGGAATAAAAGCAGGGTCTGTGGAATTCCTCCCCATTAAAGGAAGTATGAAGCATAACTGAGCAGGGAGGAAACCCTAACACTCAGCAAAACTCGCCCTCCCTCATGGAAACATCTCAACAAGGAAAGACGATTAATAAGATTCAAGAATTCAAAGAACCATGACCATGCATATACTCAGTTCATATTTAAATATAAATTCGTTGACATACCTTGCAATGAACTCTTTCTATACTTAGTTCATTTTTAATGGTTCAAACATAAAATGATTCATATGCTATGGCAATGGACTCTCACTTTCCTACTCTTAAAAAAGATATGTTCTTTCACATAATCTATTTCAAATTGTATAATTGTTTTTAGCAGAGTCAACAAGTAATGTGAGGAAAATTTACACTTAAATTTAAAGATCATTTTAGTAATTTGTTATCATCTCTTTTTATATGTCAAACATAAGTTATCCCCTTTCAAATTGATATATGTAAATTTCACACAACATATAATAATAATAAATCATGACCTAACCAAAAACCAAATTAATATATGAAACTTCTTTTTTCTAACATACACAAAAAACCTTGTACCTTGATATTCATTTGAATGAGAAGAATCCATCAAAAAACAAAACAAAAGAAACTACTAAGTGAGCTTCATATATGAAAAAAAGATACTCATAGAGTTATCGATCATAATAAACTGCCATAACTTTTTGTAACTATCAAGACTCGTAGATAATGTCAATAAGGTTGTGTTTATACAGACTACCCAAAAATCCTACGACAATCTAAAAAAGTGAAACAAAACCCCCTTGTGATGAGTGCATCCTCCATGGACTCCTCAAAATATAAGATGCCCTCTAGACCTCCAATAGCTTTCTTTGATAATTCATCTACAACAATATTGTACTCTCTAAAAATACGGCAAATAGAAATATCAAAAAAGGAGGAAAGTAATATATAGATTCTCTGACACCACTTCTCCAAAGAAAGAACCTGCAATTATAAAATCTATTTGCCCAATTTACAATAACCTTAGAATCGCCAAGAACCTGGATGGAAGTAATACCAATGGTAGAAGCAAAATGAAGTAAACCCAACATTCACATCCCTCCTCCACATTCACCCATGTTTGAGAAGCGCCATCAAAGTATCCCACTACAAAACAGGAAGAGATGTCCAGATATAAAATCTGATGAAGTCTTTTTATATTTTCTCCAAATTAATATTGTCTACATAAGCCCAACATTCTAACAAAACTGACATAGACATTTGGAGTTTTCCCCTCAAAAATAGCATAGTTCCTTGATTTCCAAATGTCCTTTCATATAAAGAGGGGCAACATCTTGTTAGCATGATTCCTCTCGACCCGAAGTTCAAAATTATCTTCAACATAGGAGGATCCCCGAGACTGGAAAATTTGTAAATCATCGGTAATTTCATGCGAAATCTTTTCATTGAAAGAGTAATGAGCAAAAAGATGATTTACTAACTCACAATACATTTTGCATAGAATACAAATCTTAAGCCCGGACTATCCTCTTCTAAAAAGGTTATCCCATGCCAGAATGCAATTTTATGTATAGAGCCAAAAGAAACATTTGAGTTTCAATGGAATGTTCTATTTCCATAAACGAGAGTACCACCACTTAGTCTCATAGGGAGAATACAAATGTGAAATAGCAGAATAGCTAGAATTAACACTTACTTTTCTAGTTAAGGTATTCTAGTCCCATACCAAAGTATATTCTCCATCCTTTAATCTGATACCAATTCTATTCAATGTCATTATATATGCATTCCAATCCTCCTCCCATTGTCCTTGCATACCGAGGTGGTTAGTAAGTAGCCCGTAAGAGCTAGAGTTCCTTAACCAGTCAGGTCTTTTGATGTGATCTAATGTACAGAAACCAAAATCAACAAGATAATCCATGACTGATGAAGATAGAATATAGTTTTTCTCACCATCAATGAAGGGACCAACCCAAATAATCATATGATGTCCATTTCCTACTTTCCAATATAAATATATACTTATCCAAGGAAAAGACCTGACAAAACCATTCCAAAAATTTAAAACCCTTCAAACATATTTTTTAGGATCTCTAATTCATTGCAGTATCGAATTCCCTTTAAGTTATTTGGCTTTGAAAGCATCACACCTTAAACCTATCGCACTAATACCTCTCCAAAAACTCTTCATACATAAAGAAAGACTGAACCAATGTAAGTTTTGAATATCCCACCCCACCCCCTTGTTGATGTATTTGTAACTTCGGAATGTATTTCATATATGTATATTGTATTCCTATAGAGATGTTATTATTCCTCTATACGGAAGGGTCGTCATTTATATTGTAAGTGTCGTAACTTATACTTGATGGGTTATTAGACCACCTTGATGGGGTCGGCCTTGTATGAGTCATGTGGGTAAAAGGGTTATTAGACCACCCTATTGGGGGTTGGCCCTGTCAACATTATGTTAAGTGGCTAAGTTAAGGCCGACCTAGTAAAGGTTGTTAGGCAAGTCAAGTCATGTATAAATAGAGTGCGGGAGGCACTCTATTTGATCATTCACTTTCTCTCTCACACATTCATTGGAGAGTGGTGCACTTGTGGAGGAGGAGAAGCTGCTGCTAGGAGGACTATCTCTTGTACTTGGTTTGTATCATTTCTCTATCTATCTCTGAGGAAGTTGCGATGTTTTTCACCTTCTTGGTTTTCCCTAGTGAAACTCTGTGTCTCTTTTGTGCTTGCATTATTGTGTCCATGATTGATATGCTGTAGATATTTTGTATATATGTTGTACATGTTATTCTCTCAGTTAAGATCCTAGATCATATTGAAATTCTTAAAAGCTAACATGGTATCAGAGCTAGCCTGAAAGAAGGCATGGTATGGCATTTATGACACTTGTTGCTCTTGCGAAGCTAGGGCTTGATATAGAAAAAACCATTCACCATAGCACTTTCCCTATAAATACATTTCAGTGAGGTTTCAGGATATGAAAATATTATAGGTCGAAGATAAGATCCCCATGTACCTTGTGTCCAAAGGAAAACCTCTAATTCGTTGTAATTTGTGATTTATGATCTGCACAATATAGGGTTTCTGCCTCTTCCAGATCCGAGTCTTAAACAAGTGACCTAGGAAAAAAGGTCATAACTTGGGCTAGGAAGCTCCAAATGAAATTTCGTAAAAAGCAACAGGTAGGGAACGGACTATAATTTCTCAGGTAAGTTTTCCAAAGGCCAAAACTGAACTAGTGACATGTGGCATGCCATACAAGTTCTCTCTCTTGTTTTATCCCGTAAACAGATCATGTTGTGACACTTGGCATAAATATATGTTAGAGAAACCAATTGAGGTTAGACCTATAAGGTTGGAAAGATAACAGGTCATGCTACCATAGGAAGAATTTTCAGACCCTGTAGATCTGAAAATTTGGAGTTGCACTAAAAACAATTAGGTGCATATTTTTGTCAAAACAGAATTGGATTTTGAGCACCTTCATTCATGGCTTCGGGAATTTAGGGTTTCAGAGATTGTTGTAGGTTTTTGTATCGGAGACCATGGATGGATGCTCCTCATCAAAATCAAAATTTAGAGACCAAGATCAAATTTTTTGGTTGGGCAAAAGGCCGAGCTTGATCAAACCCTAGTTCGGGATTTTGATCAGAACGGTGGAAAATTAAGGCTTCTGAAAAAGTTGGAATTTCTGAAGTCTGTGACCACAGCTGGAAGCTCCTCAGAAAAATCAAATTTTAGAGCTTTAGATCGAACCTTTTGGTTGGGCAGAAGGGTGGGCTTTATCAAACCCTAGTTCGGGATCCTATCTGGAAGATCCGGAAGTTTCAAAGGCAATTTTGAGGGGTGAAACTTTGCAGTTTTCAAATTCTGAGTATACCAACTTGATCGGCTCATCAAGGCGCATATTTCTATCCTTTAAGAAGTTTGAAATTCAAAGTTTGAATTTTTAGGGTTTCTCTGACAAACCCTAATCCGGCTCCAGATCCAGTTTCTACAAATCAAGTGGATTGGGTTAATCCTAGAAGAGAATGGATTGGTCACCTGCATAAGTGAAGAAGTTCCTGTTTCAGAGGGAGATGAGGCTAAGGCCTTACATAAGAAGACTACAAGCAAACTCGACAGGTATGACTTACGGGTATGTTTCGAGATCTGTTCATGGTTAAGTTTATGGTATGTTTGTCTTCATTAAGGTTAGTACAATCTTGATTAACTTTAGACTTGTCTTATCACCTTAATAAAATTATGAATGTAGATATTCATTGATTAGGATTTTGACACTTATGATTGTACTAATGCATTGTGGTGTTGTATGATGTTGATGTTGTCCGCTAACATGAAAGGTACATCAAGAAAGACAAATCATGTTCTAGTTCAAGAACATATGACCATGGTGACATGAAGACAAAGATTCATCCATTGTCATGGATCACATAGAAGCTCTACTTACGAGGTATGTATAATTTGGTTCTACAATGATTAACCCATGAGATATGCAGGTTACTAGCACAAGTCATTGAAGAGAACAAGAAGACATAACTAGCTAGCATGCTAATCCAGGAATGTTTTTCCTATATCAAGTTAGAATCCTACCTTGTGTTAGAATCTCTTACATAAGTATACTTGGCATGATTGATGATGATTATCTATGAAGTTAGAAATTTAAGTAATCTAGGGTTTATGCATATTATGTCTCTTACCTTGATTGATGATATGACTAACCAAAAGAGTTCTATGGTCAAATATGAATATGCATGAGTAAGAGAAGTCTTCCCTAAAACATTGAATGCTAATACTTATTATCTATGTTTGAAATGATCATGACTATACATGTTTAAGATTATTGTGTTTTGATAGTATTGAGATTATACTAATGAATGTATGATTATGTATGAGATCTCGAGGGTAACACAATGATGATACTAGTAAGCATGCATAGTGATCAAGGATGGATATAAGTTCAAGGAACAGGTAATCCAAGAAGCAAAGATCAAGAGGGAGCACACTCCAGTAGTTTCTGCAAGGATGCAGACATTCAGAGGGATTTGACCACTTCTCACAATCCACATCAGAATGGAGTTGCAGAAAGGAAGCAAAGACTGAGAGGGAGTCAACCCAACAAACAAACAAAGATAAGTATTTGAATTGTCATTTCTTGTATATTTGTTTATTTAAATAATACTATTCAATGATATATATACTTATGTTCCTAGACTTAGGTTGTGTATTATGCATATTAGAATAATTGCATTAATGAATAGTATACTACTAATACACATGTAATGGGTAAGTGACCTATGGCACTGTACAACATTCCATTGCTGCTTATCTAGAATGAAACCTCTTTGCTGACATGTTGGGAGTTGTGCACACTCTTAACAATGTTATGGTAGAGATTGGAAGGCATCTAGAATGTTACGAGATATGGATAAATGTTGTATTGAAGCATTGGCTAAAATAATTGCATGATTGTATGACATATTTCTTTATGTGTAAGAATTTGTTCTGAAAACTATGAGATGTTTCTAATCATGCAATTTAACTTGTTTTGTAGGAAAGATCGTATACCATCACCTACAAAAGGACTACAACATTTGTTCCAACAACGAAGTTCAAACTATCTATTGAAGATATTGAAGAATCTGAAGTTCCTAGGATACGGGATACAGTAAAAGGATGCCATGGTCGAGAAGTACCAATCCATCATGTTTGGGATGTGGTCCCAAGACCTAAAGGGAATTTTGTTATGAATTCCAATTGGATATATAAGATCAAGCATGTTGCAGATGGTAGCATGGAGATATACAAAGCGAGGTTTGTAGCTCGTGGCTTCTCCTAGAAAGAGGGATTGACTATGAAGAGAATTTTGCACCTGTATCCAGGTACACTTCCATTAGATCAGTACTTGCTATGGCTGCAGTGATGAAATGGAAGATACACTAGATGGATGTCAAGACAGCTTTCTTGAATGGTGTAGTCAAGGAGGAAGTGTATGTGGAACAGCCACTCGGGTTTGAGACACATGACAGAGGGACTCATGTGTGCAAACTGAAGAAAGCCTTGTATGGCTTGAAGCAAGCTCCTAGAACTTGGTATGGTAGGATAGACAACTTTCAATCCAGTTTGGGCTTTACTAAGAGTAAAGCGGATTCCAACCTTTACTACAAGGTTGAGGAAGGCAATCCAGTGATACTACTTTTGTATGTGGATGACCTGTTTGTTACAGGTGAGGATAGATTGATTGTCGACACGCAGCAACAGCTTGCTACCGAGTTCGAGATGAAGGACTTGGGGATGATGCACTATTTTCTAGGCATGGAGGTGTGGCAGAGTGCAGATGGGATATTCCTTGGACAAGGGAAGTATGCAGTAGAGATTCTGAAGAGGTTCAGGATGATGGACTGCAAGGCCATGGCCACACCTATGGCATCGAACTTGAAGCTTCTGTGTGCTGCTTCATCTAAGCCGGTTGATGTCACTATGTATCATCAGATGATTGGATCCTTGATGTACCTGACGAACACGAGACCAGATATTTGATTTGCGGTGAACACATTAAGCCAGTTCCTGACAGATCCGAGGAGTGTTCACCTGGTTGCTGTAAAGCATATTCTAAGGTACCTAAAGGGTACAGTTGATTATGGGCTCAAGTATGAAGCGAATCAAAAGTTTAACCTGCACAGTTACGTTGATTCAGAGTGGGCAGGCAGTGTTGTAGATAGGAAGAGCACTTCTGGGTGCTGCTTTAGTATGGGATCATGTGTGATCTCTTGGTTTAGCAGGAAGCAATCCTGCATAGCACTGAGTACAGCTGAGGCAGAGTATGTTGCAACATTTTCGGCTAGTTGTGAGGCAGTATGGCTCCGGAAGCTACTGTTTGAGTTATTTGATCTCCCGCTGGAGGCTACTAGTATCTTTTGTGACAACCAAAGTTGTGTGAAGCTGTCTAAGAACCCGGTCTTCCACGACAGGTCGAAGCACATTGAGATCAAATATCACTATATCAGGGATATGGTGCAAAGAGGAGTAGTGAAGCTCCTGTATGTTGCGACGAATGAGCAAGTTGCAGATGTGTTGACGAAACCACTAGCCATAGTGAAGTTCGAGTACTTCAGATAGAGCCTTGGTGTTCTTCAGATTGACGACACTTCGAGGAAGAAGTGATGGACACATTTGTTGGAGCCATTCCAAGCATGGTGAGAGGAGGATCCTTCCCATTGCTGTTGATGTAAGCGCTAGATGATGAGCATCAGGATGATGCTCCAGTTACTGCTTTGTATATGCATCATGTTGGATGCTTTTTATGATCAGTTGGATCATGTATATGTATATGCATCATGTTGGATGCTTGTTATAATCAGTTGGATCATGTATATGTATATGCATCATGTTGGATGCTTGTTATGATCAGTTGGATCATGTATATGTATATGCATCATGTTGGATGCTTGTTATGATCAGTTGGATCATGTATATGTATATGCATCATGTTGTATGCTTGGACCATGTATCTATATTAGGTGGATACGTTGTATGATCATGTAGATCATGTATGTTGATATGTATTAGGTAGATACTTGGTATGCATCAGGTGGATGCATTGTATGATCACGATGATCATGGATGACAAGCTCCAGGATGTTGCTCCGGATGACATGCATCAGGACGATGCAGTGATGATGATCAGGATGATCATGTACATCAGGATGATGTATGGTGACTATCAAGTTGATACTATGTGGCCGTGGACAGGTTGTGCAAGGGTAGCATGTAATAATTCCTGGAGATCTGGATAGGATGAAAGAGGCCTCAAATGCTCTTTAGAGATCTTGCTTGGCAAGACACTCTTTTAAGGTTTTGCTAGACCACATGTAATAAGTCGTGGAGATATGGACAAGATGAAAAAGGCCTCAGATGCTCTTTAGAGATCTTGCTTGGAAAGACACTCTTTTAAGGTTTTGTGGGGACCACGTGTAATAAGTCCTGGATATCTGGACAGGATGAAAAAGGCCTCAGATGCTCTTTAGAGATCTTGCTTGGCAAAACACTCTTTTAAGGTTTTGTGGTATGGGTCACATGTAATAAGTCCTAGAGATCCGAACAGGTTGTGCTAGACACATAAAAGGCCTCGGATGCTCTTTAGAGATCTTGCTGGGCAAGACACTCTTTTAAAGTTTTGTGACAGTCACATGTAAAAGATCCTGGGAGCTCCGATAGGTTGATCCGTGTGCTCGTAAAAGGCCTGGGATACTCTTTCAAGGTTTTGTTGACGCACGTAATAAGTCCTAAGGATTCCACAGTATGGCCAATGATGATGAAGACCTGCAGGTGGTGGGCCTACATCCAGTATGAAAAAGGACTGGCTCTGTAGAACTTCCTATGACGAGTAGATTGGAGATTGATTGAGATAGCAGCAGTCGTGACGATGACGATGATCCAGCGACGATGATCTAGAGAAGAAGACTTGTGCTAGCAGATCTGTGTCGAGAAATACCTTCCTAGTTAAGAGGGAGTGTTGATGTATTTGTAACTTCGGAATGTATTTCATATATGTATAGTGTATTCCTATAGAGATGTTATTATTCCTCTATACGGAAGTGTTTGTATTCCTATAGAGATGTTATTATTCCTCTATACAGAAGTGTCGTCATTTATATTGTAAGTGTCGTAACTTATACTTGATGGGTTATTAGACCACCTTGATGGGGTCAACCCTGTATGAGTCATGTGGGTAAAAGGGTTATTAGACCACCCTATTGGGGGTCGGCCCTGTCAGCATTATGTTATGTGGTTAAGTTAATACCGACCTAGTAAAGGTTGTTCGGCAAGTCAAGTCAAGTATAAATAGAGTGCGGGAGGCACTCTATTTGATCATTCACTTTCTCTCTCACACACTCATTGGAGAGTGGCACACTTGTGGAGGAGGAGAAGCTGCTACTAGGAGGACTACCTCTTGTACTTGGTTTGTATCATTGCTCTATCTATCTCTGAGGAAGTTGCAGGGTTTTTCACCTTCTTGGTTTTCCTCGGTGAAACTCTGTGTCTCTTGTGTGCTTGCATTATTGTGTCCATGATTGATATGCTGTAGATATTATAGATATGTTTTACATGTTATTCTCTTAGTTAAGATCCTAGATCATATTGAAATTCTGAAAAACTAACACCCCTGTAGATTTTTCCATAGATATTCTGTCCCATCTTTAACCAAATGCATCTTATCCCCCATCACAGTACCGAGCCAAAGAAAGTTGAACATTTTTTTTCTAATCATATTCAAAATAATTTGAGGCACTTCAGCTAATGAAAACCAGTAAGCATGTATCCCCACCAATATTGATCTTACTAAGGTAAGTCTGCCACCCAAAGATAACAATCTGTGGCACCAATTCCCGATTCACTTCTCAACTTTCTTCACCGACCGCATCCAGTCAATGACCCTATAATTGTTAGGCTTCAAATAATATCCTAGGTATTTTATACCACACTCAATATCTTCAGCTTTAATAGGGAACAATGATGCAACTTAAGAAAAAATACCATCACGAACAACATTCTTGAGGAAACACATGACTTATTTGAACTCACCTCCATACCAGATTTAGCACAAATAAAGAAATTTAATCTATGAGTAAGTAGCCCATTCCTCCATTATACCTCTGTCAAGTATAATCACATCATCAACAAATAACAAGTGTGTAATGTGCAGAGATGTTGCAAGTTTGATACTAGATAACATGCCTTCATTTTTTACAACAATCAATCAATCAATCTACTAAATCCTTCAATAACCAGCAAGAAAAAAAATGGGAAGAGTGGGAAACTTTGCCTAAACCCCGTAGAGCACTTGGAGAAACTGATAGGAAAACCATTAATAAAGCCAATAAAACAAGTAAAGGATACACATCCCATAATCCAATATGACAACTAGACTTAAAAAAACAATTTACCTTATCATATGTTTTAACTATGTCCATCTTAAGTATTAAAAGCATTCAATTTTTTAAACTTCTTATTTATAACGCTTAGTTTGTTATTTTAAAATTTAAAGAACTATACATATCCTTCCCAATTTAAACCTACTATAACCTTTTAGAAAATCATATTATTTTACTTTAAAAAATATTTATACCATAACAATACTATGAATTTTAATCTTATTAATTATATTATTTAATTATCAAATATTTATACCACTGTAATGAAAAATCAAGAAAAATCATAGTCATGAGTAAAATTGTCAGCGAGCATCAACGCCATTGATTGTTGATACCATTGTTATGATGACCCCATTCGTAGTCGGTAGAAATATTTTAACCATGGCATACTGTTTACAAAATAAGCATATGATTTGTAAATTGTAGGTAGCAACAATACTACGGCATGAGATATTTCCCAAATAACCAGTGCAGAGAATAAGAGTCTACACAAATGTTTCTTGAGTTGAACCATCATTGCTTTGCGTTGTTGTAGGGGATGTGGGCATCCCTTGGACTGGAACTCCCAAACAGAGCAGAGAGCTAGCTGTGACTCCAGCCAGGACTGCAGTGAACTCGGGTTCTGCCTTGGAAACCACATAATCCTTTATGATTGATAGGTGATCCACTGCCTGGCCCATATTGTTAGGAAATCGATTTGACTGATGGTAGCTTCCTGCCGCCAAATGTGGAGGCTGCATCTGTAATCCTGAGTTTGGCCAGTTGTCTGTAAAATCGAGAGTGATTGTGGACAGCCGGGTCGAGGTCGATACTGTGGCAATGCAGGGTATAAAGTGGTTGTCTGTAACGAAATTTTCTGTATTTATCCACTAACTAATAAGCAGGTTGGACGAGCCAGCGTGCATAGCAGCCATAGGAAGAGGACTTAAAGAATGAGTACGTTCGCCTTTGTTGGTTGTTATTACAATGGTCGGATCCTGGGCGCATCTCTGAACCTGCAAAAAATACGCCATGATTTTAACATATTTATATTAGAGGGCGGCGTAGCATTAGGCATGTATTTCATAATCAATGAGACTATCAGTAGCAGATTTCTTTTGAGAAAAGGACGAGATCCAACCTGTTTTTTTAACTGGGCAACCGGGTGCCCAAGCACATTTGTAATAAGATCTTGGAAGTGGATTGCTTTTCGTCATCTTTTGCCCATATTTTCGCCACTGACAACCATCGCCTCTTTGATTAGAATAGATCATATCGGTTTCTTTATAGATGGAGGGAAAGCAAGAATATATGCAGTGCTGACATATAACTGCTTCATACACAGCGTTCCAGCGTACAAACATGGAAATCATACACTCTAAACCTATCCCTGGGAAACTTCGAAATCCTACTAGTCCAACCAATCTAAACCCAAGTTTAAATGCCAAGCTCATACCGGGCTGTAGATGGGTCTGGGGTCATTCACATAATTTCTACATTAACAGAATTTGATACGATTCTTGTCCGCGTGGATACGATTCTTTTGGGCGCGGCCGCCGATCCCGCGTGATGCTTCTTGTTCAGTGACTTCATATGACAGCAGGGGCTATCATCAATGGACGAATTGATTCGATTCTCAATCTGCGCCAACTCCAAGTAATTCATTGTCCTCTTCTGGCATTCTTCTTCTCCCTTTCCCTGCATCCTCGTTCATGGCAATCCAGCCAATATTCATCATATTGGGGTCAACTGCACCGCTGGTGTACCTTGCATATAATACATCATTGCCTCCATGATCTGGATTGAATATCTACAAAATCAAAAGGCAAACACCACTAAGAAAGTTGGAAACCTATGAACCCTCATTATCCAAAAGTCAAATTAGTTTCCCAGAACAATATAATATACCTGGTTTCCGTCGACGTCCTTTCGCTGTTCAACCAGAGACAGGATATGCTTCTGCAAGTTGTTATATTTACGACTCATGCGCTTCAATGTAGACTTGAGAGTCCGATTCTCTTCGTGTATGAGATTTATCTCCGTCACAAACACAGTGATCTGCACAAATTAATTACAAGCCATGAAATCTGTAAGAAACAACATGATTAAGCAAAAACATAAGGCCATATGTGAAAACTCCCTCAAAACACCCTATTCTTGTGACCTTCCATCTCCTCCATGTCCAACCAAATCTTTACTGCCTGCCTCTGAATTCTTGCGTCCTATTGCTATTGTTGCAACCTAATCTAGTACGGGTCACAACCTAATCTAGGCCAGATTCTGTGGCCGTCACTAAAAACGCAAGTGACGGGTCACATCGATCCAATTAGCCTTCTCTAGTCTACAAGGCAAGATTCAGCAGTGTGGGAGAAATGGTTATCATATGAAATTCGATTTAAATTTTCAATCGATGTAAATTATATAATAGTTGCTCAAATAATATTGTATTTCCAAATCCATCCCTAAAAAATTGAAATCGCAATTAATAAATTTTAAATCTGTCAGATTCAGACGAGACAACAGGCGGCCCAGTTTCAATTCCCTGTATCAAACGCCAAACACATGTGACAAGCCAGGCCACGTCGAGCCATAAAGTTAGCACCTTGATTTTCCCACTTTGGTATTGAAAATTATAATTAGAAATTTCGATGGATGATTGATTGATTTATGATGTAGGTTTCAAGTTGCAGAAGGGATAGTATTGAAGTCGGGACTCGGAGTCAATAAAATCGACGACTTTATAAATGCATTTTCTCATGTAAGAGAAAGACCCTTCCAGGCATCATTGAGAAGACCCGTTAAGATCTTTCCAGATAAGAGAAAGGATAAAAATAAATTTTTAAGTTAGTATGTAAATTATTATATTCCTATATAAAAAAAGGAAAGGGGCTCCTAAGCCTTGGAAGATCTGTTCCCTTATCCCCCAGTATTTGCTCAGAATCCTCCTTTAGGCTTCTTCGATGGTGCTTCCCAGGAGGGTGAGGATTTAGGTGGAGTTGGTGGTATTTTGCATGTTGATAAGAGACACATTCTCAGATTTTGGATGGCATGTTGCAACCATTCGAACACTATAGCAGAATTATTAGCTCTATGGGCTCTTTTGGATTGGTGGATACTCAAGATACATGCTTTACATGAGACATTTATTAACATTTCCCACAGGCACATCTTTAGAGAATTCAACATGGAGATTGATATTTTGTCAAGGAAGGATCTCTACACTCGTCCATAGGGTACATTATACATTGAAGAGACTTTCCATGGATCAGATACAATATTTTCTTATTTTCAGTTGTTCTAAGTATTTTTTTGACACAATTACCCAATTTTGTTAGTACAATTTGTTTTTTGAGATAGATGGAGATATAGTGGCATGGCCACTCACATATATCTCTAAGGATTTTGTTCATTATGATTATCTCTACTGTATTGTTGAGTCTTTTGGTTAGTATGTACACAGAAGAGTTTGGAACAATATGTATTTTTTTGTATGCTTCAAATCATATTATGAATAACAAGTATAGTTTTTTTTAGCTCTAAAAAAAAACCAAAATAATTTAAATTTTTTTTTTTTTAATCAAATCATCTTATTTATACTATTAAGGAAAAACCATACAATAATGTAATACACAAGTTTAGGATGGATCTAACCTATTATAAAAAAACATATATACTATTAAGGAAAAGCCATACAATAATGTAATACAAAAGTTTAGGATGGATCATAACCTATTATAAAAAACATATGAAATATTTTGATTGTATAATAAAATGGAATAACAAAAAATGTATTAAAAAACACATTCCAAGAGGATATAATAAATTACTGCAAAATAAAATGGAATAGCAAAAAAGTATTAGGAAAAGCATTAGAGGAGGATACAAAATTATTACAAACTAAATAGCTATAAGTAAGGTTGAGCAACTCGTGTTTTATTTTTGTTTTTAATTTGAATTTTTAAGCTCTTAATTGGTTTTTCGTTATCTTGTCAGTAGGGATGATGTATTATTTCTTAGAATGTTATAATGTAGGAAGCATTAAATGTTGGAGAGAGCTTATGCATTTTTAGGTCAATACTTTCAAGTGATGTATTTTTTAAGAAACTAAGAATTTTTCCATCATTTCTAAAATGGCATCTAAAGGATGGCCTTTTCATCCCCCTCGAGTAGGGCCTTTGAGGTTTCTATGACTTCTAAGAAACCTCTTATTCTACTTGATAACTAAAAGGTTTTGTTCCACCTTCAAGTTGATCTTCCTATGATTTCTCAACCTCTTTTCTTTACTCTTCTGTATCTTCTAAGTTTACAAGGACTTTTGTTAGAGAGATTGATAATTTTAAATCTTGAGCAATTTAGAGCTAAGTATCCATGCTCATGTTAATGCTCATGTTAAGACTTGCACTTAGTCTAATACTTGTTGATGACTCCAATTGTTCATATTAATAAGGAATGCCTCTTTGGTAGATGCTTGAGACAACAATTAAAAGTTGACCTTTGACATTTAAACATCCCCACTGTGAATTTCTTATTAGGGAAAAATGAACTATAAACTACTCTCAAGTGATTTGGATCTACGAATGAGGACTCACCCCATGTATTAATCCTAACTCTTTCACTTTTGTAAATGCTTGAGATAAAGAGTAGGATCTCTCTTTAGTTGCAAACATCTCAATGATGAACTACTCATCAATGTGGTCTTTTAATGGGGTTTCTTTCTAGTTATGTGATTTTATAACAAATGGTTCGGGTAAAACTTAGAAGTAGCAAAGGTTTCACCTTTCAACATAGGAGATATCCATTTTTAAGAGTTGCCAAACATCATGTTTTACTATGGAGTGCTTAAACGTTCATTCTTATTTTAATAATGTTTATTTTCTTCTTTAGACTAATTATATTTTCTCCTTAAATGTAAATACAAAATAATAGTATCAATATTATGTATAATAATCTCTTTTATTATTCTTTAATAATTTAGCCAAACTTTAATTTTTTTATGTCAACCTCTATCAAATAAATAGAAAAATTGATTAAAATCCAAAACATTTTTTTTTTTTTAATCTCCCTGACTTGCGGGAGTGGCCTGTGGTCTGAGAAACCACAACCTAGGGGCATCTAAGCAGTCAAAATCACTCAAGGATTGCACTCGGCCTAGAGTGCACCAGCCTCAACTTGACTAGGTTTTTGAGTGTCGCCTCCCAACTAAGTCACCCCTAAGAAGAATTGAACTCGGGTCACCTTGCTCACAAGACCTGCACCTTAACCAAATAAGCTAATAAAAATTGACAAATTCTAAAATATTTTAAAACACATCTTATTTTTTATATTAATTATTTTATTAAAAAAATCATAACATAAAATTATCAAAATAATGAAATAACATAAAGCTATCAAAATAGACAAGTCTAAAGTCGAGGGATAAGACCTATTGGTGTTAGACATCAAAATTTCATGATAATGAGAGAAATTGAAAGTTTGAAAGGTTAATACTCTTATAGACTTTAAAGTCAAAAACAAAATTTATGAACGGAAAATCAAAGTTTCAGAAGTTAATAGTTTTAGAGTTTACATTATCATGAACTTGAAAGCAATAGAAAAAATAATATTATATTTAAATGCATTGAGGTATTTGAAAAGATCGAGTTAAATATTGTATAGTAAATTAGATAATTCATGCATGAACTTGGCATGTTTAATAAATTATTTTTTAAGCGCTTTTCTAGGGGTATGGTAATTTGTGATAAGTTTTTTTTAATATAAAGAATTTAAATAAGAATAATAATGATAAAAAATTAGTATAATGGGATAATACATGCATGAAGTTGGCATGCTTAATAAATTATTTTTTAAGCGCTTATAAGGGTATGGTAATTTGTGAAAAAAAAAAAATTAATATAAAGAATTTAAATAAGAATAATAATGATAAAAAAAATAGTATTATGTTTATAAAATTAATTATATTTTAATATCTAAATATGATATTTTAATTTAATAATAATAAAATAAATATAATTAAAGATGATTTTATGTTGATGATTTTTATAATTATATTAGTGGTTAAATTGGAATGATTTAATTTATAAAATTATGATATAATTTCAAGAAAAATGAACATATTTTTTAAACATGCAATTTTTTTAGTAATATAAGTTTAGTTTTTTTTAGTATTCGTTGGACTCATAACAATATAAGTTATGTTATAAAATTTTATAAATTAAATAATATTTATGACATTTTCTTACATTATAATTAAAATGATTTTAATATTTTATTTTTATTATTTTTAAATATAATAAAAATAAAATTATTTAATTATTTAATTTTATTTATTGGATATATTTTATTAATTTTAGATATTTTACCAACATTATTGTCAAAACGTTAATATTATTTTTGATCACTAATAAAAATGGATTAATGAAATTGGGAAAGATATACAATAAATTAACTAAAAGAGAGGTACAAAAATCAAATACAAGTCATGATAAAAAGAATGATGCAAATAGAAAAAGAGGACAATATGTCCTATGCCGGTGACATAATAAATCAATGGTCTTGGTAATATATGTGAGATTTTTTAGATGGATCTATTTTGGTGTTGTTAGGGAGATTGTTGGGTAGATTCTAATGTGATTTTTTAAGAAGGTTTTTTTTTGTTAAATGATTTTTTTATGAAAAGAATCAAATAATTTTAATTTGGATATCAAATGAGAGATAATAATGACGCATACTGAAAGGTAATAATACTTTTTTGAATTTTATAGTATTTCATGTTCAAAATAGAAAATTAAAACTTAGACCATTCAAATTTCTTGAGTTTAAGATAATAAAAAATACACCTCAAGAAATTGGATTCCTCTTGGTGCTTGATAGATCCGGGTTTAAGATGGATCTATGTTGGTTCTAGTTCATTTTTTTCAGTATGTACCAATATAATAGTTTCAAGCAATATGGTGATAATATTTCATGCAGAGCTATGAGAGAATGTGTAGATTTTATGTAAGGAAAAACTCAACCTGAATAAAAATATAATATATGTATCTATTTCTATATTGATGCCCCCATCCTCAATTTGAAAGTGATACATAGAGAAGTGTTGATTAAGGAGAGAGACACATGGCTCAATAAAGGAGGTGAGTTGCTCAAGGACAGAAGTGAACAAATCAATGACAGAGAAGGAAGTCAATTGAGAAAGATAGAAAATGTAGTTAATATTTGATACATTTAAATAAAGACCACTTCCCTACTGACATAGTTAGAGATTATCAAAATCTTAATCTATTCACATGGTAAAGTGTTAATCATTTTTTATTTCTAGTTAAGTTGTATCTAATACAAAAAAAAAATGTAGATATTATCCTTCTTCTACAAAACCTTCTCTCTCATTTCTTCCATTTTTTGGCTTATTATTCATTGTTTGAGATGGCATGATCATATCAATTGGTATCAAAGCTATAAATTGTGACCTATATAATGTAGAGAGCATCTCATCATTAAGTGATACAAATTAGATTAGCCTACTAGGGTCTATGAACCTCTACTCCACCATTTAGTATGTTAGGGTTTCAGAATCTCTACTAGCGTGTGACATACCATTAGCCTAAGTTGTTGGAAATTTGTTGTCCTTCCTGGTTCTCCAATTAATTGTCGATGTAACCATTGGTGCACTTAAGATAGAAATCATATCCTAAGTCATCTTTAACATTGTAGTAATTCAACTCTTTCATGGTGATTTCTATAGGCATATTATTAACAACAATGTTTCTATATACTGCTTGGATTTGAAATTTCTCCATTATTTATTTATTTTATGAGAAAGAATATGCAAATTAAGAGCACATAGTGTAATTCATTATCACTTCCATAAGTATTGGTTTTAGGGGATAGAAATCCTCACCCCTGATGGTAACCATAAAAGACATCTCAAGCTAGTGCCCAACATTATCCTCGTGATTGGCCCGCGAAGAGAACCCACTCCAAAACATTTACCAAATAGAGATATGTTGCACCAATATTTAGAAAATCAATCTTAGTTCCTTAAACTATAAGGCACTGCCATGTAAGTTATTACCAAGAAATTCTTTACATCTCTGTGATCTCCCTTTTCTCAGCTATATAATAAGAACCAGTTTCCCATGTATGATGGAAAAATGAATGGAGATGTCCTAGATAATTTGGTAAGTCCCTAACCATCATTTTTTATTAGTATATTAGTTATGGTTAGGTAATATTAGTAGTAGGTTACATCATGATCACTTCATCTCCTATTTATAAATAAATAAGATTAATTTGTATAATCATCTCATCTTGTCTTATGTACATAAGCTGCATTGTATAAGTAGGTTTCCTCATCTAAGAGGCTTCTTGTTCATCTATTTTCTTCATTCTTAAGGTGTTGGACTACTCTCTCTTTCTTATTTTATACTCTTTGTGAATTAGGTGCATAACATTTGGTATCATCTACAATATATGGTCCTTGGCTTGCTCCTTTAAAACAAGTCATCCAGTCATTTTAGCTATAAATTTTTTTAGGGGACGTTTCAGACAATTAAATTCAAAGGAGCCTCAAAGAAAATTATGAAGTATACATGGTACAAATTTCAGGTCTTAGTTAAGTATAAGTTCATAGTTATAGTCTATGGAACTTAGGGCTTTTTACTAAAACAAAAACTAGTCTCAAATAGGTGTTATGGGTAAAACTATTATAGATGAATCTTGGGAGATCCAAATTGAGTTCCACATAATGCATAAAAAATAAGATGGGCCATAGTTGGTAACTATTTTAAGAGTATATAAGGAAAATTTTACATGTGGAAGGACATAAAAGTTCTCTCTGCTAGAAGAGACAAAAATAACAAGTTTTGGGAAAGTTACCATAACTCTCTCTTTGTTCATTAGAGTTGGATCAAACCTGTGGCATTACAGAGAAGACATACTACAATACTATAACAAGAAATTTTAATCTGAGAGAGGCCAAAATTTCAAAGATAATTCAAGCGCAAGTTGGTTATCAAGACAACCTACAACCACGAATTCTAAAGGTATGTTTACTTGAAACTTACATAAATTTTGATTGGAATATCCATTTTGGGTGATTTGAAAGGTTTGAGATAGAGGAAATAGATATAATTATAGGTAAATATTAGCTTGGGATCACATAAAAATGTTTTTTTCAAAATATAATACACCAACTAAACCCCTAGAGAGCTCAAACATGACTCATGAAGAAAATGAAGAAATGTGTAACCATGTATCCAAATTGGAGGGAAAAATTAAGGAATTGAATGATAGATCAATGACACATTTTAAATTAGTAAACATAAAAATTATATAGAAAGTGAAGGGCTGTTGCAAGGTAATGATACCCAATTATAACATGTTAGTTGCAATGACATTCTGGAAAAACAGAAATATTATCATTAAAATGAATTTTTAGAGGTACCTACAAAACGTTTTTGGATTAGGTGTAAAAATATAAAACGTAGAAAAACGGATGACCTTCCGAAATATATATATTACTTTTATTTATGAAAAAGTGGTATAACCACCCCAAAATGTCATTATTCGAAGATTGGTATGTTATTTTTTTTCTCAAACATAATGCACATGTTTTTGTTGAGCCACTTGTTTGCTATGTAAATTTTCAATTTACAAGAAAACAAATATGTAGAGGCGTAGGCAACAGACGAATCTTGTGTGGGGCTATTTTTCCAAAATTTTAAAAGTCAATTTTATATTTTTTTAAATTACTAGAGTGAGTGAAGCCCTAAAACGACATGGTCAAGTGTTGAGCCACCATATCATGTTCTAAAAATAATCAAAATACTTTTTTTTTTAGGTTGTAGGTATTTTCGTGCTCTTGTGTGATTTCTTTTCCGTTTTCAAAATAGGTAAGCCAATCAAAAGTTATAGGCCAAATAAATGACCTATGCTTTTTACAAATTTGACATGAGTGCAGTTAAAAATGAATTAAAAATAGAAAACGACAACAGATCTATTCAAAAATTATATATTTAGAATCTGCACACAGAGCTCGACAAGTGTGTGCAATTTCATCTGTAGTGCACTCGTGGAGCATATGCGGAACTAGTTGTGAAAAACATGAAGTTATAGCATTTGATGTGTTGTTCCATAAATCAAGCATAAATCAGACCGAGCCTCAAGGTACAATCCAAAGCTAATTCCAAGCTTGCAAGGGTGCCAAAAAGAATTTGAATTCAGACACGCATGCGTGCACAGAAGTGCGCACGCGCTATAGCACGTGCACGCTTCTGGGCGCCAAAAACAATTTGAATTCAGACACGTGTGCGCACATGTGTTGTTGTTTTACACCTTAACTTTTTTATCTATCTCTCCCTAACACCCCCATCCCTCTCTATAACCCCAACCCTCTTCCCTTCCTATCCACCCAATCCCCCCCCCCTCTATACCCAGTCCCTCCTCCCTCTCTCACCCCTCTCTTCTCTCCTTCACCACAAGGGTTAGGATATATATTATTACACAAAATCACTAACTCACATTATCCTCATGTACATATAAATATTCATCCTTGTAACCATAAATGCATGACCCCCATATCTCAATCCCCAAACCCTTGACCATTACGCCCTAGCCACTGCGATCCCTAGTCCCTAGTACAACTAACCATCATAAATCTTAGCCCACTATAATCCTAAACTAGCATAGCCCCTAAAAATCCTAAATACTAACACATAATGATATATATCCCTTAACCCCTATAACCCTAACCACATAATCCTAACATCTAAAGTGTCTAGTCAAATAAAAATTAACCCCTAACCCTTATAACCTCTAATTCTCATCAACCCTAAACTCTATCATCAAACACCCAACCCTTAAAACCTATAACCCATAGGTAATTTAGAGAGATAG